>JBBYHK010000004.1:7917430-7946014 GCA_038382065.1 Adansonia grandidieri
CTCTTCAATTTACTAATCTGCAGGAATTGATTAGTTAAATAAAGTTCAACTTTATGAATCTTTAATTTATTACCAGGCATTTAAAGAAACCCAAAGTGGTGTGAAGCCTGCGGGCGTATGGAAGACATTAGTTGGAGTGATCAACCCAGTGATGAGCACAAATCACGTTCAAAACTGTAAGTTAACTATTGAATTGGTTGTTTTCTGATTGATTACTCTCCTCTGCCTGAAAGAATATCTGTTTGGGATTGAACGAGAAATTTTAGTGCAAATGAGAAAGTTTGATTACACTAACCAAGATGGTGATCATTATTGCTGAAATATTTGTCATAACAGTACAGAACTACCGCATCTTATGGAGTGGCCTTAGTTCACAACTTGCTCGTGATGTTCCTTTCTCTGCAATCTGTTGGGCAACACTTGAGCCGGTGAGACTTTAGTTCCTTAGTCCTTAAAGAAGGATAAGTAGTAGCGGTTGTTGTCATTGTCCCCCGCCAAAGATATGTTTGATACTAGCTTAAACATTCAACTTAATTCTGCTTTCTTTTGTTTCTTTTGCCCTCTTCAGATCAGGAGAAAATTGCTTGTTTCAATGGGCGATGAAGTTGGTGCAGGTAGTGTCCTTGGGGCTAATTTCGCTGCTGGATTTGTGGCAGGAAGCATCGCAGCAGCTGTTACCTGTCCCCTAGATGTTGTAAAGACGCGACGGCAGATAGAGGTCTCAACTTTCTACTCAAGCTTTGCTCGATAAGTTGATATGCATTTAAATTCTCTTAGGATAGGATAAACATCTCATACACACACCACAGATGCAGCAGACAGTTATGCGCACATAGTTGCATACACACAAACGCATTAAAGTGATCAAGTCTAACTAGTTGCCGATAAGGATTATATTAGAGCATCACTTGCTGGATAAATATGTGACCATAAGAGGGCAAGTATTTATGTGAAAGTGATTTAACTAGATTTGATTTCAGATTTCTGCTTTAGATGAGTGCATTTTTGTCCTAAAACTTTCTTTGACGATTTCCAGAGAGATCCTTCCAAGGCACTAAAGATGACTACAAGACAAACTTTACAGGAAATTTGGAGGTACGCAGCATTCTTTGTACTTGAAGTTATATTACATCTTTGTTCTAGTTTCTGTTGAATGCGTTTTGGCAGATATTTTAGTCAATGACTAAATTTATACAAGAATGTCAACTAGGTCCTAGCTAGAACAATATAGTTTTAAATGCACTCGAATGGGGTCACTCAAAGGACAAGCGGTAGCATCAGGAGACCAATGCTAACTTTTATCTGATAGGAGTGTGTGTGCTTTAGGCCAATTTTAGGTAATACCCACCCATTGCTTTGACTTGTAGTCAAACTATCTTATAGATTGAGCTGCTTGACCTGCAGTGGTTAAACTAAGTGAGAATTCTGTCAATTATGAGCTGCATTTATCCAGAATTATATTATATTTACTTTTATTATCATTTGGAACAGAGATGGAGGGATAAAGGGGCTGTTTACTGGACTTGGTCCTCGTGTTGGTCGTGCCGGTCCGTCTGTGGGGATCGTTGTTTCATTTTATGAAGTTGTCAAGTACGTGTTACATCACAGACATAAAGATCATGAGTGAAAGACTTGGATTCGTGTCAGCAATTGTTGATCCGATGTTTCAGGTATAGTCACCTGAGTCGATGACGTAAATAAGAGAATGACGCGCGCCTCTGGTCTCCCAACCAAAAATCCATCATTTTGCTTCAAATAACTTCGTCAAAGCTTAATTTGAGGCTTCCTATTATTTTTCACATAATGGAAGCCCGATTCAATGTAGCAAGTCGAAACAGAGTTGCAGTAACGACAGAATATATTTGCAATAAAGTTTGTTTTGATGGTTTTAAAGATAGAAAGCGCAAAATATTTCTTCTTTTTGAGTAAAAATTTGCTCTAAAAATTACTTTTCAATTGGTAATTTACTGTTGCTTTAAGTCATTTTCATTTAAAAAAAAAAAAACCAAGTAAAATTTGTTTTTAGTTATTCTCATTTTGAAAAGAAAGAAACTAAGTAATATTATAAGAGTAGAAACCAAATATTAAGTATGTAATAACGAGAAGGTTGGATACTAGGAAACAGTATTAACCAACCAATCTATCAAAATAAACGTAAACGATTAATCACCACATCCATTATCCAAAAGACAAGAGGAGGAAAAAGAAAATTCTTCATCGATTTATTCACATAGCAATTTCTATTGCAACCACGATCTAAATTAAGCCTGATATAAATTAATCTTTCCATTTAAAAGAAGGTGTAGGAGGATGCGTCCAACGGGTGGACGAGGCATGTCAGCAACAATGCCACAAGCATCAACACGTAAGCAATCCCTTGGTCTATTGATGTTCCTGCCCAAAATTAAATGGATATATCATAAATCTAATACTTTACGAGTTTCATCACCCACAATTTTATTGCACGAAAGGAAAGACAGAAAGAAGTCAGAACATTCCTGAGATATACTGCATTTGCTTTTTCAACCCCACCCCCCCCAAAAAAAAAAAGGACTGCACTTAAGCTGTGGGAAAAACAATGAAAAACAATGCCTTCACTGAGGGTTACTACTACGAACATCGGAGGAGACAACAAGAAAATAAGAACCACTACTTCACGATCGAACAAGACAGATTTTGGAGATGCATCAATATCATTAGAACTGCCAGCAAAGGCAGTTTCCAACATTACTACAGATTTAAAGAATACAACTTTTTTCTTCGGGAAAATACAGAAAAGGAAGTCAAAGAAAACAGATTTAAACACCCATTAAGAGTATTTTAGAACCAAAAAAAAAAGGGTTACCGTCACTTGTAGGAGAAGGAGCTGGTGCAGCAGACTGAGCGTCAATGGCAAAAACAAGAGCAAAGATAGTCATAACACCCAAAAAAAAACCCTGAGAGAAATCGCTGCCATTTTCTTCCTTTTTTCCTTTTTAGCACTAACAAATTCTCAACAAAACACTTTTGTAAATTATTTGAGCAGTGGGCAACAAGAGATTGCCAAAGAAAAATATGAAGTTGAAGAAAACCTCACAGAAAGTCAAGCAGAAAAAATTTTAAAGAAAAAGTTTGGGTCCAAGGTTGAGATTGCTATAGCGAGTTTAATAAGTAAAAATAGGGGATGAAATTAGCTTATGGGGAGCCACTGGGAGTAGGGTCAGGTTTTTTCTGCATTGTTGTTGAGATAATCTGTCCATTGGTTGATTGCTTTGTCCTTTTTTTTCCATTTTCGTACCATACTTCATATCATTAAAACGGATTAAACGACTATTTGTTAAATTATTTTACAAATAAGTGTTGTGTTAGCATCATTGTTTTTTTTAATCAAATTTGCAACTAATAATTAACTTTATCATTTGAATGATAGTATTTTTTATTTAAATCTATTTTGTATTCAAACGGAAATGTTAAGATGCAAAATCGGTTGTGTAGTAAATTTGTTTCATATGAGCTTAAAAATGAATTTAGTATTTCAGTTTTGGGTTGGTACAAGAGACCAGCCTGATTTGAGCCATCTTAAGAAGTATAGAATGTTCTGTTCCAACTCATCTCCAATTGAAATATCAATTCCACTGAATAATTTTTGTACATTTTTATTAATTTAGTAAATATCCTTTTTGCAATTCTTCAGAACTATTGTCTTTCATTTTGCATTGCAAGGTTCAAACTGAAATTTAAAAAAAAAAAAAAAAAAATTCTTGAACTCCAATCCAATTGTTGAATTTCTTTGGGTGTATTTACCATGAGTTTGATTTTAAATAAAATTTTTTATGTTTGAATTTTGTTCAACTCAATCTAATCCTTAAGCAAGAGTTTTGATATGTTTGTAGATCTATCCAACCTGGATTCGACTCAATTTTTTAATGTCGGTCCCCATCCCAATATTATTTAATTAATAAAATTTGTTTTTGTACAGTATATAATTTTAAAATACATTTTAAAAGCCTACAAACGGCTCTGTTAAGTAATCTCCATTGTCATCAGCCCATTTACAAGTATAACAATTTAACTTGCCTCTGTGCCTTCCTTTCTTTCTTGTTTTTGGCCGTTGTTGCCTACCATCATTATCAACGTTGCTGCCAATTGGTCAATTGTTGGAGAAAGAAATTATTACTAAAACAGGTAGATTGAGTGGCTGTTGACTCTAATTCTTTCATTGGTCTACACCGGCACTTAAGCTCCATTCAATTAAAAATCCTCTTCGACTTTTGTCTAAAAAACTTTCCATTTCATCAGTTAATTCCAAGGAGGGATGAGCTCCAAATATATCAGATTTACTCAGAGAGGTAGTGTTAACCTCGCCGATAATCAAAATTTTCTAACATTTACATTGATCGTAAATCAGTATAATTTAGTCTAGAATTTAAAATCAGCTCTCATCCAATTATATAATTTAATGGATATGTTTGATGTATGATTTTTCACAAGATTAAAATCCTATTTTCTCGAATAAAAAAAAAATTTAATGGTCGAATTGCAAAAATCCAATCATCCTTTGGCCTTGGATACCCTCCCAAGTTTTCAACATTATTTGACAGTTTAGAAGCCGTCGCCACAGAAGTTCTCCATACATAAAATACTATGTATAAATATTTGTGTTTATCATTCTGGTTATTGCTTTGACTTTGAGAGTTTTGAGGAATTCAAATAAACAGATGAAACCTGGGTCGCCGGTACATCTTCAAGACCGACCTTCATTTACAATATCGGCGTCTTATACTTCAAATCTTAGACAAAAGCTAATAGGCAGATGCAGTCCAATTATTGTTTTGCTCAAAAGAATAAAAAAGAGCCACCATAACACCTGCATTACATCCACATCATATACCATAAACTATTTCTTACACGATTAAAATCCAATTCAGTAATTGATATATTTTTATTTAAAAAATTGAATTTAAATCGTCATTTTCAAGATTAAAAAAAAAACTAATATACCCAACAGCATGATTGGTAACTGAGGAAGTCGAATATGTTGATGATATTTAATAGGAAATCTCCACCACGCTGGAAAAATAAAATTGACAAGTTTGATAATTATGATTTGTTTATTACTATTTTACAAGTCTAGTCTAATAAAAAGAAGAATAAAAAAAGCTCACTGAAATTATATATGGAATGTATGGGATGGGACCAGTCATCATAAGAAGCTTATTCACACAAATGATATGATTGCAAATGCTATGTTGATCCCATGCAAATGGATTCGATGATAACTTTAAATTTTGAATTAGAATTACAATTAGAATGCTATTCCTACTTAAACCATTTTAAATGCCTACAAAATCTTTTACTTCAGCAGTCCAGCTCCATGGCATAAACTTATAAGGAATTAAGGATAAAACTTCTAATTACCACAAGACAGGACACCTAATAAATCCAGGGCCAGGGATCTAGCAATCTCGCCACATTGTGTATTCCCCAATCTCACCACTTATATTCATGAAACCAAAGGGCAATTTTTACTATAAAGTTATGATTGTTATCAGTAATATTCTTCCCCTTCCAATTTTTCTTTTTTTTTTTGTCAAGTATCTTTTTAATGTTCCAAAAATTATATATATATTTTAAACGCCTAAAACTTTTAATTTTTTTATATGTTGAAATTCTTTTTTTAATAATTTTTTTAGCTTTTTATTTAAAAATCAGGATACATTAATTTTATATTTTTTAATTTAAATATTAAATATAAAAAAATTTCTTAAAGTCCGTGAAAATTAATGACATACATTTTTGAGACGGACAAACTAATTATATTAAAAATGATAATTCATAATTAATTTAATAAAACTTAACATATCAAATATATATGTATGTATATTTCTTAATATTATATAAACTTAAAGAGAGTTTCTTTATTTAAAAAAATGGTTAGGAAAATCCTTTGGAAAAATACACATCCAACTCAAACCGCACAGATCTATTTCTAGGTAGTATGAATAAAATCCCAAAGTTGATAGATGAAACTCAAAACAACTACCAAATTACAAGCCATGATGCTACAATCCACAAGAAAAACAACTCTTCGCGCATTTTTTTTTCTGTTGAATACAAAAACAACTCAAATACAGATACATACGGTTATGGATAATTTTGAAATATATATATATATATTTACAATCCACTCTCCAGAATGGTCCTAATATTTATGTAGTTTCCTGTAAGAAGCAAATTCCAAGCAAGTGACTTATAATTTTAGGAAAAATATTAAAAAAAAATGCATGGGCAGGTGCAACCACATAAAAACCTAAGGCAATCACCGAAAATAACAGCAGATTGGTTATCAACTTTAGAACGTTTTTACGTCTCACTAACTCCAGCACAAGTAACGCCATCGAATTGAACAACTTATAGTAGTACTTTTGCAAACAGTGAATCAACCTTTCGGGTCCTTACCTGAGACAATAACTGACTGTGGCTTACTTATTTCATTCACACAGCCAATTTCGGATCCAGTGTTCCTGAGGCATTTCCTTCTCCAGTTAAACTATGGTCAGGATCCTGCGTACAACATTTTTATCATTGACAGCGAAGAGGTGCTCAAAATTGGAGAAGTTGGGGCCAGGAAGGCATATACCTCCATTCCCCATTTGATATAATCTGGTGACTCACAAGCCTTGTATTCATCGACCAAACTTTCAATTATGTCCCTTGATTCATCAAACTCTGAAAGATCATTGTCCTGTTCACGTTGAACTAACAAATGACATGCAGTAGAACTAACAAACAAATCACACGAATTATTTCATTCATGGAATTCAGATCTTTTAACCAATACATAGAAGTAACACATGTCCTTTGTGCAGGTTTACAAATATGACTGGGTGCATGCTAAATAGACATGTTACAACTTACATGTATATGCATAAAACTCGTGCATGCTGATGCTTGCATTATATGTTCATGTGAACACACACAAAAAGCATAGTGGCAGCAGTAGTAAATTAGAAACTGGAGCATAAATAAAACCACAAGAGCAAAAAGCTGGTAACTCACAGCAAACATTGGGAACTTTCGATAATTGTCAAGAAATGCTTGCTTCTTTCTCAACTTCTCATACTGGCTCAAACATTTGCTGAAGAGATGTCTGATACTGGTATGACTTGCTAGCATAAGACCACTCACCTGATCAATGCAACATGCACTTGTTTATTCCTTCTCAATTATTTCTCCCACAAAAGGGCCATTTTAAGGAGATAGCAAAATCATGCTCAAAGTTGTTACCATTAAATTCAGACCAAAATATTGTGAATTGTTCAATAATACAAGCAAAATAAGAGATCTAAACTCGAAAGACAAGAACTAGAGTTGTACCCTATGGGCAGTCTGGACATATGGGGACTTTCTGGAAAGAGCAATCTACAAAAACACCAAAAGAACAAACAGATGAGGTAACTCCAGATAGCATAAGAAAAAAGAATTGACCTAAGTGATGACAACTGCTTCAACCATCAAGAGACCTGAATACTTGCAGGGCCCCACTCAATAAAATTTACTAGCCTTCTTTCACGAATCCTCTGTAGACTTTCATGCACCTGACAAAACACAGGAGATCATTTAATAAACGTTAGAAGATCAAACCAATAAGAATAGATGATATAAAAACATTTCCACCAAAAAAGAAAAAAGGTGGTATCCACGACTTAACGTTGATTTCAGACACATACAACCATTAACAACTACAAGCAATCAATTTAAAGTTACATATACTTTACCTTAAAAAAAACTAACAACAAGTTCGTAAGCAATATAGTTGACCCCACATAGTGATTAGGCTTTGTCAAACATGCAATCAATTTGAAACTGCAACACACCAAGTGCTTTCTTTTTCTTTCAAGGGAGAAAATATATAGTTACTAGCCCCATGAAATCAAGGTTGGATTTCTTTAAAATGAGTCTGTTTCTCACAGTTTATACTAGAAGACTTGAAGTCGATGCATTCCTAGGAGCATCATTGCAGCCATCTTATCAATATCAATGCTCTAAATTTTCAAAGGGAGAGGAGCAGGTATTCACTATGATCACAAACTCAACTATCTTGAGTAAAGAAAATTAATACAAAAAGTCCAAAGAAGAAAGAGATATTCCCAAAAGGAGAAAGAATAAAATAGAGAAAAAATGGATATTGAGTATAATATCAAATGCCCATTATTACTTTCAGAAAAAAAAAATTAAATAAATAAATAAAGCAACTGAACCATCATAAAACTTTTAGTGCAACAGTCAACAAAAGGAAGAGCAAGATGTTTGATAATCCTTAAGATAATTTCCTCTTTTTTTATGCAATAAAATAACAAAAACTGCTAAATAATGCAAATATTATTGTAATGGTCAAAGTCAATAGAAAAGTTAGGGAGGGCTTGCTCAAGAAAAAAGAATGATATGTGTAATTTTCTTATACAAAATTTAAATGCAAGACTTGAAAGATATATTTCCTGTAAAAGTTATACCATTTCCAATAAAAAATAATTTACAAAACCTGAGTGGGATCTACTTCTCCCTGAATGATATTCAGTATAGAGATATACTTCGCTTGGCTAGCTTCTTTTGTGCGTGCATACGACGAAACCATAATATTTTTTGTCTGCAAGGAAGCATATGGTCAGAAAAATGCAAACTGTTCTGAATCAAGTACAAGCTAAATATCTCACCTGGAGAAGTCTTCTCATAACATCAAGGACAGTAGTTTTGCGGATCACATTGGCCTGCCAAGAAGAGAAACACTGGCATCAGACTGCACCGAACAATTCTTCTTTACAGTAATAACAAGTCTAAAAACATTAATCTAGGACTGATGAAAGATTCTGAGATGATCAATTTGACAAAAATAGAACATACACAATTAGAAAGCTTCAGCTTTAATCACCCTCAACCAGGAAAGTTCTTCTATGATTGGATCAGAGAAGGATGTTACATATTTGTCCTTCACTAGTACAAGTGTACAACAAATGATTTGATTGACTTCTAACTACTAATAAAGGTCAAAACAAGTACCATCATTTTCCTCCCATTCTTGCATTTGTAGTCAATACATGTGAAAATGGGTCAATGAGGACAGTGATGATGAAATTTTTGTATCCATAAGTATAACACTTTAAGTCTAAGAAGTTAAATTAGCTGAATTTTAATTGTACTTATCTTTTGATAGCGAAAGATTAAGCTCTATGAGGTGATGAACAGAAGTTACTCCTCTATTCCTCTTGAAAGAGAAATAATGAAAGAAATTAGCTAAAACAACCAAAGTAACTAGTCCATGATTTTAAGGTTCTTTTAGCAGAACCATTTATAACCATCTTGTTCAGTATCTGAATTAATAGAGGGGTTTAGATTATGGCAAACACAGAGCTTCCTTCAGGTCTGTAAGGGAAGTCCTTAGTTTTGCATAGATTAATCACATATGATATACTACATCCTTCTGTCCCAACCCTCTGTTTCACCCCAAACATTATGAAATGAGTAAGTGAACCGGTTATAGATGGAATTGTCTAAAGGCTCTACTTAACTCTTGAAAACACCGCAAGAAGCAATTAACCAGGAATCATAATAAACTACAAAGCTACAAGTACAAACTAGACAACATGAGTTTGTGACTCACCTGGCGCTCCACTGTAAGTGGTGTGTAACCTGTCATAAGAAAATGACATCTTGGTGTTGGAATTAAAGAGGCAAGAAGACCAACCAAATCGTTGTTCATGTACCCTGGATACCGCAATGTAGTTGTGCTTGCAGACATCACAGTGGAGACCAAAGAATTTGTTTGAGAAAATGTAGGATTAGTTAGATGTAAACGCTCCACAGCAATTCTATTAAGCGCAGTATTGTCAAGAACAACGACACAATCAGCATTTAAAGTTAGTCGCTTAAGTGTCAAAAGTGAGTTGTAGGGTTGGACTACAACATCACTTGTCTCCATCTGGTTAGGAAATACACTATATGTCTGGACCAGCTTCTTGCTGTAGCGATCATTCAGAGTCTCCAACAGATAGGAACCCATACCTTCATTGTAGAATGAGAGCAGTCAAGTTGCAACCAAGCCAAAGTCTTCAAGAAAATTTCAGTATCTTATGATTAAGACACTACTACCTATGATCCTAATATTTGCAGCCAAATATAACAACCATGTGTGGACATATAAACAAAAAGACAAAAATAAGCTTAAAATAATTAATTAAAAATACTTCATATGCCAAAAGAGAAAGATAAAAAAACAAATATGAAGATAAGATGAGGAAACCTGAGCCCGTCCCTCCAGCAATCGAATGACATAGAACAAAACCCTCAAGACTGTCACTTCCATCAGCTTCTCTGTCAATCATGTCCATTATATCCTCTTCAACAACCTTTCCCTGCTTGAAAATCATGATCAAGGAACTGGAGTTTGATAAAGAGTATTAACACATAACACACGCAAGTCATGTGACTCATTTCAGATTTTTTCATAAAAATTTGCAATATAATTTACTCAATAATCTATTTAAACAAGCAAAACATGAATCTAGAATGAAAAAAGAAAAACTGATAACCTTAAAATTTCATGAAAACGTATATCTATTGATCCTATTACGCTGTATATAATATCGATCCTATTGCACTGTATATAATAGATTAATGTTAGTTGAAATTATGCATTATATTTTTCCTGAACAATATGATGATTTCAACATGTTTAAAATAATGCGCAGAAGACCATGGAGAGTGGAGATGAAAGCAATAGGAAACGAAAGTTGAAATATTACTTGAATATCAGTACCAAAAGTGTGAAGGTCCAAACCTCAATGAACTTATATATCAATTAAACATTACTAAAGTAGAAAATTAAATGCAAAAGAAAACACAAGTGAAACTACCTGATGATATCCGCTGGCCCAGTTGTTTCCAGCACCTCCACCGTGATCAGAAACAAAGACGTTTTCGTGATTGTAGAGATTTCGATATTCACTGTTTTGAATTCCATTAATTACTCTAGGTTCCAAATCGATGAGTAAAGCTCGTGGTACATAATGCTGATCGTCAGCTTGGTAGAAAAAGACATCTTTCCTGTCACCTCCCTGCATCATCCGTGCCGAGAAAATTAAGACATAGAGATACCGATGTTTAACTCACTAGAACTGAGTAACTCACTTCTTATTCTTCTATAATATCTCACATAAAATTAACTCAATATCAACCGATTACGGGTTAAGCTATGCCTAATGAAACTTCAAGACCTAATCTGACTGCTTAATTAGCAAGTGTTTTTCAAAATCATTATAGACATTTCATTATTAATAAAACTGCAAAGAAACACAAAAAAAAAAAAAAAATCCACATGAATTTCCATAATTAACTGGAAAGTGAAGCTTTGAAGTACAAATAATAATAATAATAATAAATAAGAGAAAACTTCCAAAAGAAAAAGAGAACCTCAGTAGCGAAATCTTCAAGAATTCCTTCTTTGCTGATGCCATGTTCGAGGCAGAGCTGCTTCCAAAACTCCATTCCGATCTGGTTCCCGCATTGTCCCACTTGCAGTGTTATGATTTCTCTCGGCATTTTTTTTTCTTTTTCTATATCTTTCCTTTCTTACTTTCCCCTGAAACTAGGGCTCGGACCGGAAGGGGAAAACAGTGTCCGGCGCCTGACGCCCTTTTAAACCAAAAAAAAAAAAAAAACAGAAACGATGGAAACAAAAAATGAGATGATAGATATTTGGATTATTCTATAACTCCTTTGTTTGGGCGTGAAATGCCTTTGTATATTAGTATCGACTAGTATTAACTGTTTTTGCCCGAGAACAAATGCGTGAGTGCGCTTTAAGTTGACCATACCCTCCCATCTTCTCTCGTTATTGGTTGGCAAGTGAAATTAAATGGGCCTTTCGGGTTGTTTATAAAGTTGGGCTTCACTTAAGGCAATGCAAGGTCTACCCCAGTCGGTGAGTCAGTCTTGTTCTGTACTTTTTACTTGATTACTTGGGTTCAACAAGCTCATAACGCTAGTCCTTGGACTTGGACTTCAACAAATTCAGAACTTCAGTAACTGTTGACCAACATCAGAAGACAAATATCATTCCAGTATAAACAGGAAAACTACAAGATTTATTATTACAATATTAATGGGAGAAACTAAAATACAGAGCTCCAATTACCATCATTTAGCTTTGTTCTTAGATCAAACTGGAAGGAACTAACAAAAGCATACCAAGAAAATAACACAGCCTTTGTAGTTTCGAAAATTATAACAAGGGATCAATATAAAATCTAGCGAGCCCACAGAAAAGCTCCCATGGCAAACTTTCTCTTCTGCTCAACATCTCCGGAAATGGGTAGTCCATACTCTTTTAGCAAACAATCAAGCTTCCACTCTGGCATATCCTCGTAGTCGGCTTTGGTGTACCTTGGGTAGTGCAATGGCATCTGAAAGTGGCCGCACCAGTTCCTAGCTTGCTGACCATTTGTCCCACTGCCGAGGCTGCTTGGGGATGCTCTGGCTACTGATTCCATACTCATTTCTGCAACACCTCCTAACCGTATTGTTATTTGGGGTAGCTATTATGGTTGGTTGGCTTAGTAAAGCAACTAGGTTGTGGCCTTTTTATAGAGAGGATTTAATTTGAGTGAGAGAGAGAATGTGGGGGCACGTATTGCGTATTGGAGCAAGCATTGTTGAAGAGGTGATTCGATATTTCAACTTGACATAACTGAGAAAACAAAGCTTTTCAATTTTTGAGAGGGTTTCCTTTTGCACATCTATAAATTTCATAGCAATAATAATAAATAAATATAATAATTCGATTTTGCCCCAGCAAGCCAGCACATAGCCCGACCTGACGGCTTTTCTGAAGTACTATCGGCAATATCCTTGTTTTTAGCTTCGTCGGAGCCTCAAAACTTTTGGACATTGGCAGAAATGCAGCATTATTGGATCTAGATATTTAGATTTTTCATTTTTGTTCCTATAAATCAAAAGTAAATTCCGACTAAGATTGTCGGAAAGGTTGATTCAAATAATTCAGTTCGCATTTGTCCATAGCTATTCAATTTTAATGCAACCTTCACCTAATTACCCTCCAAATCTTCTACACCACACATTGACTCTATTAAAGAACGTGAATCGCAGGCATTTGCCCCACCAATCCAACAGCATTCAATGCCAACCTTCTTGAAACGATTCATGGTGGCGGCCATTGCTCGCTGTATTGTTAAGAGTGTTGCAGCAAAAACAACTGGTTATAAACAAAAGTTTGTAAAAAAGAAAAATATCAACCACTTATGGTGGCTTGATTGGTACCATAGCTGTCGGTAGCTGCAATAACAAAACAATTTAAGCCAGAGACCTAGTCAAGATAAAGTTGCTGTCAGTACTGTTTCTGTTCATTAATCCCTCTGCAATAACACATAATTCTGTTGGTGGCCATTTTTTTTCAATCTCTTCACAACTAACTGTTAATGTCCGGTCATAGAAGGGAAGGCTACCCCATAAAACAAAGAGAATTAATCTTCATTTCAATGACTGCTTAAATAACAAGATATTTTCTCATAATTCAAATTAGAAAATGATCAGTTTCATGTAGTAATCACTTTCATGTTATATGTTCGGCTGTAAAAAACTTTACTATATACCTAATTGATGAATTTCAATTGGTGCAAGATGAACTGTCAATAAATTTAATTTCCTTTTGTAGGAGAAGTGCAAAAGAATTGTACACTTCAGAAAAGATGCTGATCGTCATGAATCTGTTTTGCGATCAACTGGAACATTGACAAGGCTCTCTGGATCTGATCTAACTGTCGAAGGCAAGCCTACGAGCATACTTGGAGGGGCAAAGTACATATGTAGAGACATCATGCAAACAATGATTCCAAAGAAAAGCTACAAGGACCCCAAGAAAATAAAAATAAACGATTCAACATTCAACAATTGCCAAACAAAATTGGCAGCATAACTGCCGGAACAGCCCTGAATAAGTTTCTCTATGTTTTAAGAATTATATTGACATAAAATGACTAAAACAGAAAGGATAACCCATAGATCACCCCACAAGTTGATAAAATATTCTGGACTATGTGTGAATACGCGTGTATGTGACCATTTTTTGTTATCCATGCAACCAAAAACCCAACAAAACATAAATTTAACACCAACATGCTGGTTAGGAACACTATATTACAATAACACACTTAGATACCAAATTAGGGGATGGATATCTAATTCAGACCGCTGCTGATAAAATATTCTGGACTAAATGTATGTGAGACAGCATTTTTCCTTAACCATAAAACTAAAAGCCCAAAAGAACATAAATTTAATGCCCGCGTGTTAAACCTGTCCATGGGTGGGTTGGGCCCAAAATTGTGTACTTCCCTTACCCAGGCCTGGCCCCAAAGGCCGCATACTGTTAAAAAATATTAAATATTATAAAAAAATTTTATAATTAAATTTGAGTAAAATATTTTTTAATTAATGAATAGTAATTTGGGAAAATCCCTGTCCAGGCCCGGCCCTTGACTTGTCTACCTCCATCCGGGTTGGAACGCTATATTACAATATCACACTTAGAGATGCCAATTTAGGGGCTGGATATCTTGGTCAGACCACAGCAAGGAAGCCAACCTGAAGTGTTGGCTTGAAACTGAAGAGGAAAACAGACAGAACCAATTTTCAATAGCATGGCCATCGAAGTGGAATACACCTAAAAGAATAAGTAAAAACAAATAGTTTTTAAAGAACCTAAGAAAAAGAATAGATGAACTCATCCAAAAATTCAAATCATCATAAAGCAGTTAAGAAAATCTAGAAGCATAAAACATATCAAGGAGAAATCTCCAGGTTCAAACATAAAAACACAAAAAATCTAAGACAAATGACATTCACCAGCCTATGCACAGAAAACCAAACACAAGCAAGATGGTTAAAAAAAAAGGCACCTTGACTATATTGTCAGCATATTTCATTAACCATGAAACCAAAAGCCCAGTAGAACCTAGATTTAACACAACCATCCAAGTTGTGATGCTGTACCCATTAAACAGCCGTTGCCACAAGGTCCTTTCTCAAATCCACCTCTAAAATAATTGAATACAAGCCGTGCCATATTGAAGTTTGCACCAAACCTTGAAGAAGAAGGTCAAATCAGAATAAATCAACCAATGATCATGTTAATCACTTTGAATGGCTTTTGAACGTTGCAACAATTAATACACATTGATTGGTGAACATATAAGATTACAAAAACAAAATAGGTAAAAGATAATATTTTATATTCATAGTAATGTTTTCCTCAAATAACAAGGCAATGAACAGTTTGCACAAAAAATAAATAAGTAAAAAGAAAGGAACCTATGTGTACAACTGTACATTCTGCCAGTATAAGCTATCATTGTTCTTCTTCATCAAGAACTCTGTAAACACCAGCCAATGCGGAAAGACAAGCAGATAAAATTCCTAACATTTATCCTTGAATTGATGCTGAGAAGAGGGCGTCGCATGAAGCCTTTCCACAGCCTTCGATCTTAATAAAGATAAGACAGAAGGATAATTTGAATCGTGAAAGTTATGTTTATACTTCAATATCAACAGAAAAGAGCTTGCACCCTGCAAAATTTTCTAGGAGATAGGCTGCTTCAAGAGCATGCATATGCGATTGATCCTAATTAGATACAACAGCTTCCTATGAAGAGATGTTGCATTCTTAACTAAGCTGTTGCTCCTTGTCATTCCTTCTAATCCTCCCTCTCCTTTTTTCTTTCCTTTCTTAAAATTTTCTGAATGCACCTAAATTTATTAAAGCATTTTATTCACTTTACTACTAGCAAACAAAATTATCACATTAACTAGTTCTTCCAACTTATTTCTTATTTAATCTCTGTAGGTGTTCCAAATCTATCAAAATCATTGCCTGATTTCTCATTTCTCACATTGGATTCAAGTTTGACTCGCCAAAATACATTAATCTTCCAACAGTTAGAACAAATTGATCAGGCATCAAAGTGTATGTAACTAGTCTTCTGGTACACTAATTGTTGATGACACCTTGAGCATCCATAAACTTTTCTTTTATCACAAGTCATCATAGCGCAAATCACAGCACAAAACACATATGGTTTACTTAGACATCCTGAGTACTTGACTCATGGTTGTTCCAACTGCCAATAGCATGATGGCCATCCACTGTAGATCAGTAAGCTGCTTCTTGAGAAACAACCTAAATCATGAAACAGCAGCATTTACTTATTCACGAGAACAATATCAACATCAAACCCTGTTACGTGGATATAAAGGTAGTTCAAATACATAAACCGAGAGTAGCACCTGAATAAAATTCCAGCAGTGACAATCTTCAAATTGCCCATTATCTGATACGTCGAAGTATCGACATACATAAGAGTAGCAAATTGGACATTATTATGGATTAAGTAAATGACAGACGGAATGGGGAACAATCCAACGGTGTACCAGTCCGTTGTCATTTTCGGAGGAGGCGATTTCTTACAATCTCTCCATAGAAAAACACTCGATACAATAAGCTGCAACATAAACAGATTACTATAGTATTAACAATCCATTTTTAGATCTAAAATTAAGAAATTTCACTGGAAATTTGAAAAAAAGTATCTTAAAAACCTCAGCAAGGAAAGGAACTGTGGCGTAATCATTTTTATATTTTCCATTGCTTTGTGATAGAGCTGTTAATATCCCCTGCCAAACATTAGAATGTATATGGATCTAATCGTTAGTTTAAGTGATTAGGATTTGGGAAATGTATGGGAATGCGGAAAGGAAGAATAAAGAGGAAACTGACCTGAGAACTGGTGAGGACGGTGAGGAGAGAAGCTACTAAGTACCACTTCATTTTCACTTTCGTCCGATCCTCGGAGTGAAGCAGAAGCATTGTCATCTAGAATCCAAACGTCGTCGTATTTATGCCGCACTGTTTTTCTTCTTTTTCCTTATGTGAAACGCAGCGTCCGCATCCCAGATCGAGATCTCGATTGGGCTGATCGGCAGATTTTCTCAGCTCAGATTTGTGTTTTCTTGGGTTGGGCCATTAGAATGGCCACTGTGGCCCTTTCCGTGTGGCATAATTCAATTTTTTTTCTGTCGAAAATATCTACTAATTACTCTTTTTTATTTTATAATTTTATTTGATATACTAAAAGTAATTTTTTTTTAATTTTATAAACTAGATTAAAATACTATTATATGTCTTAAATGAATATTTAAAAAAATAAAAAACACTTATAGTATTTTAACCTCGTGTATGAAATGAAAAAACCTTCACTTCTAGTCTTTTCTTAAAATGATATACATTTTTTATTTATAAGATATTTTTAGTTTTCTATTATACGCATTTATAAGACATTTTAGATGATGCATAAAATAAACATTTTATATGTGTTCAAACTCATTTAAAAGATCTAATATTTTATCTAAATCTTTTTAAGTTTCATATATTTTTTAATTTTACATAAATAATTCAAGTGATTGCCCTATTTAATAGAATTTAGCTAAACTTAAATAAGAATATAAAATACGGAAATGATGCTTTAGATCCGAGTGGTACACGGATTAGCATTTTCACCCCTAGAAACGCGTAAAACTATGAAAAATAAAGGGCAAAAAAAAAAGCATTAGAAATGGCAAATAATGCGATTTAAATAAACAAGAACATCGAAACTCGCGGGAACATCATGCCATTGCCCTCTGAATCTGACAAGTGTTTGGTCATGTCCGTTTCCTCGTCAAACAACTTTGCGTACAATCAGTCACCGCCAAATAAACAAGTTTCCCGGCAAAACAAAAAACCTTAGTATCACTAAATTTAATTCATTTTCCGTTGGATTCTCAATGAGTTAAAAGTGAAATTCACTTCTTTTCTCTTTTTTTTTTTTTTTCCTATTCTTTGACATCCTTTGCATTAACATTCTGGTTTACTGATTCTTATATGGTTTTCGGTTTTGGAATTTGAGTTCTTTGCTGAATTTTGTGTTTGGAAGATCCATGGTGGAAAATATCGTTCTTAGTTTTGCTACTAGTTGTGGGACATGGCACATTCCCGAACCCAAGGAAAGCTTTGAATTCTTTAGGTTTTGGTACTAGTAGGAGAATCTATATTGTGATCGGGGAAGGAATTAAAGCTTGAGTGAGGTTCTCTTCACCTTCCTTGATCTGAAAGGAAGCCCGTGTTGACCAGGTTTTTCTATGGTAAGGCGATATATCATGTTTAATCTCAAATCTGTTTCATTTGATTCTTGTTTTTAGTTCTTGTTTATCGTGAACATTGTTATTAAGACACACCCTTTTGATAGAGCCTCCTGGTTGTAGACCAAAATGGAGCAATTTCGTCAGATAGGGGAGGTTTTAGGAAGTATGAAGGCATTAATGGTATTTCGTGACAATATCCAAATCAACCAGAGGCAATGCGTTTTGTTACTCGATATGTTTGATTTTGCATACAAATCGATAGCGGAGGAAATGAGGGAGAACCTGAAATTTGATGAAAGGAACATCAAATGGAAAGTTCTTGAAATGCCCTTAAGAGAGCTTCACAGGATATTCAGAGAAGGGGAAACCTACATCAGGGAAAGCTTGGAATCCAAAGACTGGTGGGCTAAAGCCATAACTCTCTATCAGAATTCGGATTGCGTTGAGTTGCATATCAATAGCTTGCTTTCCTGCATTCCAGTCGTCATCGAAGCAATCGAATCTGCAGCAGAATTATCTGGTTGGGAACAAGATGAAATGCAAAAGAAAAGACGGGTGTACTCGAATAAATACCATAAAGAATGGATTGACGCTCAACTTTTCCAGTGGAGATTTGCAAAGCAGTACCTTGTTACTCAAGATTTTTGCAATAGGGTTGACAGTGTTTGGAAAGAAGATAGATGGATCCTTCGGAACAAAATCCTGGAAAAGGAAAACTTAGGTTTGAGAAAGCATGAGCAAAAACTTGCAGATTTGCTTTTGAGAAACTTAGATAGTTCAGATTCTTCGAGTGAGAAGCTTTTACCTAGTTCGATCCTACTGGGGTCCAAGGACTATCAAGTTAGACGGCGGCTTGGAAATGGGAGTCAATATAAGGAGATCTACTGGTTAGGTGAAAGCTTTGTTATGAGAAACTTTTTTGGAGATGTAGAAGCAGTAGCTTCAGAGATTTCTTCTTTATTATCTCTTTCCCACCCAAATATACTGCATTTCCTTTGTGGATTTACAGATGATGAAAAGAAGGAATGTCTTTTGGTCATGGAGCTAACAAATAAAAGCCTATGCGACTACCTAAAAGAGATTTCCGGCCCAAAAAAACGAATACCCTTTTTTCTTCCGGTTGCTGTTGATATAATGCTCCAGATTGCAAGGGGAATGGAATATCTCCACTCAAATAAGATCTACCATGGTGATTTAAATCCTTCCAACATTCATGCTAAGTTGAAAGGAACGTCTTCTGAAGGGTACATGCAAGTAAAAGTTTCAGGTTTTGGCTTGTCTTCCGTGGTTAAATTACCACAGAAGAGCACGGCAAACCAGAACGAAACGCAGTCATTCATCTGGCATGCTCCAGAGGTTCTAGAAGAGCAAGAACAGCCAGGAAGTAAAGGGAATTTAAAGTACACAGAAAAAGCAGATGTTTACAGCTTTGGAATGATCTGCTTTCAGCTTCTAACCGGGAAAGTCCCATTTGAAGATAGCCATCTTCAAGGGGACAAAATGAGCCGAAACATTAGGGCTGGGGAGAGGCCATTATTTCCTTTCCAGCCACCAAAATCTGTAACAACCCTGACCAAGAGATGTTGGCATGCTGAACCAAATCTACGGCCTAGCTTCCCATCCATCTGCAGAATTCTTCGGTACATAAAGCGGTCACTTCTATTGAACCCTGATTGCAACAACCAGTCAGAATTACCAATGCCAGTGGTGGATTACTGTGACATTGATTCAAGGCTTCAACGGATATTCCCCGCATGGGAAGCTCCCAATCCATTATCAACATCACAAATCCCTTTCCAGATGTTTGTTTATAGAGTAATGGAAAAAGAGAAAACAGGAGCTAGTTTCAAAGACACCTCAGAATCAGGAAGTGACAGAACTTCAGTCAGTGGCGACGAAAATGTCGCTACTGATGATCCATATTCATCAGCAACTGAGAGGTCCATGCCTTCACCTGAAGCAATGCCTAGGATACATTCTACATTGAAGAAATCTCCAGATACCAGACCAAAACATCCAGGTAATCGACCACAACATTCTGAATTATATTTCGAGCTTTTCCTCTGTCAACACCTAATTACTTTTTCATGTCAAAATTTGAACTTTGCAATTCAAACATCTATCGCCAACTAAATTTACAATCCTTGAGTTCAAATCCTACACTACATCTGTCTTTTCCAGCAAGAAGAACATACAAACCAAAAGTATATTCGTGAATTAATGCCATGCTTGTATATTTTCATGTTCATAATTGTGTTTAAGTTATTATATATTACAGTTTTGATCATGTTATATAAATTTTGACACGTTCATATATTCATGTCATATTCGTGTTATTTTTTTTTCAAATCATTTGCATCATGTCCAAAGTTATCAAGCCTATCTAGTGAGTATCTTTAACTATATTTCAATTCATCATATTCTTAATTTAAAAAGAGTTGACAAAATACTTGGTCCATTATGCTTACACTGACAACCTGTCTTATTTTTCCCAGTGACACCTAAAGGAAGATCATTAAGACCTCCAATGACTCATCGTGGACGCAGTTTAAGAATGAATTCAATGAATTCAGAAAGCCAGCTATTCCTAATGAGTCCGAGAGCAAGGAGAACAGCATCGGGTCATGCCTCAGATTCTGAGCTCTCCTAGCCCTTCCAAACAGCTTGATGATTGCTTAGACACACACACAAACAAAGCCTGATCCAAGTTAAAGTGACGAAAATGTTTTCCCCACAGATCAATAATAACCAAAAAGGAAAAAAAAAACACTTCCAAACTGAAGATGATGAAACGTAAGTGACAAAGATAGGATTCATACAGCCAATCCTAAGAATAGGTACTGCTCGGAGTTTATTGAGTTTTTCACAGTTTTATGTTAAGGGAAGTACATGTTAGCATGCACTGGCTTGCACCCTACATCTGTATATTTAGCGTTTGTGCTGAACAATCAGAGTCTTTGAAAGATAAGACAATTTTTTGCTAAAACTTTAGCAGAAGCTCGAGTATTTCAAACATAAGAAGGAACCATGCAAATAAAATAATCAAATCCTGGATAACTGCCGTTTAAGGGCCCTGACAACAAGACTATAGTCAGTAAATAGAAACATTAAAGTTTAATCTAAAGAGATTTCCAAATCATAATGCGAGGGACCTTCTCACCATTCTCAGAAAATATTTAGATGCTAGTTATCTATTTTGTCGGCAATTCGAGAATTTTGAACGAATCATAAGGCAACAAATTTTTGTAAATCAAAAAGCAAAATGCTTGGGAAAATACCTTGCCAAAAAGTGACGGCTGCCTCTTAAGAAGCAACTCACATCTCAACCTTGAATGTTTTCTTAAACATGAAATTCTTGCGGGCCACGTTCTTCTGCTACTAAGTGTACAAGTAACGTTTTTGCTCATTGCACCCTAAGAAAATTCTTGATGCGACTCCTCATCCATGTTGTTATCAAACTTAATTGCAATCCTGGTATCAACTTATCCACAAGAGAGATCTGCAGGATCCATTAAGAGTAATATCATCTTTGTCTATAACCTCTATTTTCGAGGGGCTAATGCTTGATTTTGCATCAGTCATGGACATGTCTTATTAACTTCCATTAACATTTTTCTACAGAAATGCCATACTCCAAAGGCCCTAGCAGTTTTAGCAGGAAACCGGAAACTAATAGCATTGTTGCAAAGCATAGGCACACTCAATTGAAGGCAGACTCAATTGAAGGCAGACTCATAGTTAGCGTGAGAGTGCAAGAGTTTTGGCTCTCATTTTTACCGTTCAGCCTTTGCAATCTGCTTCCAACTCATTGTTTTTTTTTCCCCAAAGTGAATGTAATCGATTTTTAGGATGGGTGAGCTAATAATAGATTATCGAGCAGAAGTAATTTTGCAGAAAGGCTTTCGTCACACTAGTTTCAGTAGTTTTATACTTCCAGTTGAGTTGGCAGCAACCAGTACATTTGACTTTTGTCTCCAACAGACACTTGAAACAAACTGTCCATTTTCATCAGTGATTTGATGCCCCGAAATTGGATCAACAGACCTGAACTTATACGAAGTGATTGGCATTGGCAGAGATCTATAATAACAATAAACCTGCAAGAGGGAAAATAAGATTTGGAGATTAGTTTAGCGTTGGCTCAGCTATTTATGCATGCAAGCCATGGGTACACTGATCATAATTCATAAACAATAAGAACATAGAAAATACAGACTATAGAAAGAGATTTCAGCACTTCTTTTGTGATTAAATGCATTTACCTCATTAGTTTCTGAACCACATGCTATATATCCATCCAAAACAGATAAACCAACAAAGTTCTGATGAAGCAGAAAAAAAATGGTTAGCACTTAAAAATAGAGCAGACGCTCAAACTTTTAAGAGATGTAGGGAAAGTATCTAACCTTCTCATTTTTATGACCACGGAAGGTTAAGCCACAAGTATTGGAGGGCGATGCATCCGACCAAGTTTTGTTGAGATCCCACAACTTCAAGGTGTGGTCAGTGGATGCAGAAAGAAGGGATCTGGAATCCAAGAATTTCACATAGCTAACAGCTTTTTCATGGGCAGCCAATATGCACAGGGGGATTCTAGCATGCCGAAGATCATAGCAGTGGACCTTGTAATCGGCAGATCCAAATGCCAACAGATGAGGAGAGTAATTAGAGAACTGAACGCAGCAGACATTTGCAGGGCTCCATATGGTTCCAAGCGAACTTTTCTGCAATAATTTGATTCAAATTTTATTCATAAGCTTTGGGGAGGGGGGGGGGAAGAAGTGAACTACACTTTTTGCGTCTATCCAGATTGAAATGAAAAAGCAAGGGGTTGGAAGAGAATGGATAAAAGTCAATCCCAGAATGTAATCTTCATGTACTAAATGGCAATAAGTTTGATACAAGGTATCAACAACTCCAACAGACAGTCATTTTAAAGGATTTTCATTAAATGGTGATTTAAACAAAATAAACTAGACATTTACTAAATGAATTAGACAAGTAAATATCAACCAAATCCTACGCTGATAGCTTAAGATGAAGATGATGGGAAATTTAGGCATAGGCTTGTGGAATAAGATGATACTTGTGCTAGTTATTAGCACAGTCATGCTCAGATCAAATAGTAAAGGAGTTTTGCTAGTTATTAGCACAGTCATGAGCCAATCCTCCCCCACTCTATGAATTCATTTGGATGCACCAATTTCTATGACAGCATGCACGCAAGCATGCAGGTGATTTGCATGTGCTTCTGCAGTAGTGAGAACAAATGCAGATGCAGATGCAGGTATGTCTTCTTCCTTGCTTTTCATTTTTCATTGAGAGAGAAGACAAGTGAAAGGACCAAAACTTTACATGCTACGTAATAAGCGAGGTACGAAAGCATACCTCATTAAGGCTCCAAAGCTTCACAGAGCAGTCATTACTTCCACTGGCAAACTTTGTTGGGTCAGCTTGAGAAAAGTCGACAGACCATGCCCTCTTTTGGTGTTCAGTGTATTGACAGAGTCCTTGACCAGTTCCCGCATCCCATGTCTGTACCCATAAGATACCATTTATCAATAAAATAAATGGCAAGAACGTTTAACAACCTTAATTCAATAATAAAATGTTATAAACCAACACAAAACACAAGGCAAATTAAACTTTTAGAAAGAAGTTCGGTGTTGCAATTACTCTTCAATGCAATAGAACAAACCATAATTCAGCACCTAGGCAAATACTTCCCAAAAAGTGATTGATCATGAAAAAGAATTTACCACTCTACTGGAATAATGTCAAAACAATGATGGATCATCAACATCTAACAAATACACCACTATATATAAAGTTGTTGGGATAAAACCTGAATGCCTTATTTGACTAACATTCACATCAAGCTATTTTTCAATTAGACCAGGCTATTTACCTGAACAACACCATCATAATCAGTTGAAGCCAAATAATTCTTTATGTAGTTGTTCCAGCAAACACAGCTAATCTTTGACTTGTTTGGCATCTCAACCACAGGATAGTGGATATCAATAGAGTCGTTCATAAATGTATCAAACTCGAAAATCTTGATTCTCTTCGATATGCCAGCAGTAGCAATATAATCCTCATCACGGTCAAAACTAAGAGTGCATATCACATTTGCAGAGTTTGCAAGGTCTCCGTTTCTTATTGTTCCACATGCTTCAAACTTGCTATAGCAAGCAAACTTGCACAAACCTTCAAAAAAACTCCCGAGGGGATCAATAGATTTCTGATTCATTGTCAGCTTGCCATTCCCACTTTGCAACTCGGATGACCCATCACTATTCTTCAGCAAGTCTTTATCAGAGCATGCTGCAGCAGCAGTTTCTGAAGAGTGGATTTGGGATCTCATGGAGAAGTAGGCGTGCTCGAGCTGGCTGATATTTTTTGACAACCATCCATCATTTACATCTGACTTCAAATTTGATATATCACGAGCAACTGAAGTTCCACGGTCTTCAAAATGCAACCATTTTTTTCCTGCACTGGGAAATTCATTTTGTGTCTGAGGGAAAACTGAGGATGTCCTTAATACATGCCTTCTCTCAACCTCCTTAATATCTTCTTCTAAGAACCTGATCTCTTCAATCAATTTGGAGGCATGCTTCTGCTTTTGTTCATCTAATCTAGTTAGAAAATGAAGTAATATCTCTGATTCAGCCATATCACTATCAGAAGATTCTGATAAATCGTTCCCACGAGACCATTCTTGGGATCCACAAAATAGATCAGACTGCAAGATTTCCCTGTTTTTGTACAGAATTTAAATGTAGTTAAAGAACTAAAACAAGCCGAATCTACGTTAAATCTTCATGCATTGCAGTAGCCAACATAACCTACATACCAACAAAATAAAGTACAAGCATTTGCAATTGTAATAACACCATTTTATTTAGGAAGCCAGGAAATAGAAGTAAGAGCAATTATTGCAATTGTAATACCATCATTTTATTTAGGAAGCCAGGAAATAACAGCAAGAGCAATTATTTATGTGCATGCTATAAAAGGAGAAACCCAAGTCCAACCAGTGAATTTTACAACGTATTTTAACCTCTAAATGAACTGCTTTCTTGCATTCAAGTATATATATGATCCTTAGTAATTTAAAAGATAAAATGACAGCATAGAGTTCTATCTAGGCTGCTAGGCTGCTCAAATAATCTCATATGTGCAGAAAAAAACATGTTATTATGTTACTTTTTATGGGAAGATTACAAGTATAATAAAACACATTGCATGGAAGCAAAGGCATGAATGTTGATAATGGGCATCAGAAATTATACCAGAATATCTTTTCCCCACCATGTAATAAAATCAGAATGTCTAAGCTGAATGTCAGAGGGAAAGAATTGGAGGATTTATCTTTTGTCCGCATTTTATATTCGCTAAATTCCATACATGTGTATGCTGCTACAACTACAAAACTATAAAATTGTTTTAAGGTAGGATTAGCACAGGGTCTAAGAATGGAAGATACTAACTGTTTACTTCTCGTAATTGCAACCTTCAATGACCCTTGATTTCAACTTTTAAGCTAGGGCTATCAAATTGTTTTGTTCCATGAAGGCTCTTAAATTTACCAGTTTTGAAAATTAAAAAAAAAAGAAAAAAGAAAAAAAAAGCTATAAAGCAAATAGTTACTGCAGATGATGACAGATTATAAAAGCTACATTTATACCTAGTTGTTGGACGAGACCGAGGTTCAGGATGGAGAAGCCAAAGACAAAAGCCAGCTTCCTTTGGACTTTCTGAAAGGAAATTTGGTGGAAGAATCCGCTGGCTCAAATCAAACATCATTGCAGAATGCTGCTCCATTGATTCAAAACAACATAGCAGCTGATAGAAACAGCCCACGTTAGTTGAAAGGATAGACTTTCTATCAACTCAACGATTGAAAGTTACAGTAGAGGAGAGACATTAAAAGATTATTAACACCAGCTGTTTTCGTGGCAAAACATTTCAGATAATTTCTAGAAAAGTTGTGCTGCATGTATGCCCAAGCTGCTGGGAAAATACACGTAACAGCGGGTTGTAATAAACATATCTTCTAAATTATAGAGATTCAAGTATTGGACCCTGTCTCAAAGAAAGTATCAGTACTATAATGTACTAATTTACTCCAACTTACTCTATATGAACAACAGTAAGAGTCAAGATTCATGTTATTAGCAATTTTAAGGTTACCCCCTGAATGACACATTTTAAGAAGTAATTATCCTGTTGAAAGATGGCAGTGGAACTGGAAACCCCAGCTTCAAAGAGATAAAGACACAACAGGGACACCAGATTCTATGAGGAAGAATGTCTCACCCTGTAGTGATAGAATACAATCTATGTTGTCCCGAATTTTGTGAATCACATTTGTCCTTTTTCCCTTTTCCCTAACAGGCTAAAATTGCTGTAATAAATTCAGTGCCCTTTTTATTTGTTCAGTTTCAATCATCAAATTATTAGAACAATGGATAAGCGACTATAAAATAATACCTAACTCCTAAACTAATATAAAACAGACATGTGCAAGCATTTTGTCTTTCTAGCCTGAGGGGCTTGGACTTTTTCACATACTTCGATGATAGAGTCTTATAAAATTTCACTCTGACTATAGCCTCAGATCAATTCATTTTAAAATATATGGTTCTACGACCCAAAATCAAGTCATACACTCTTAGCATGGTTGACCTAATGCGGGGTTCAAATACATCATATTCTATGAAGAGAGTATCAAAGAAGGAATTCCAAAAGTACTAAACAAATATGAAATCTAATAAAACTCCTCCCTCACCTCAAAAAGAAAAACCCCAAGGCTATATATATTTGATGAAAATGTGCAGCTCGTTCCATTGAGCTCCCCTGGGTAAGCATACCACCTCTCTTCCAATTGTGTACCTGTGGAAATAGACTGCGCCACAGAAGTTGTAGCATTGTGGAAAACTGGAGGCTGGTTGAGAAAACAGTTAGAATCTTGCTTAATAGATGTATGAAAACCGATATTATTTCGCATCTCGATCCTGGATCCATGGGGAGAGGTGAATTCAGATTTGCAGCCAGGGGATTGCATGTTCTCATTGAGCTTTAGCTGCTTTGCACCTAGGCTACAATGGGCAGCATTCATACCTTGTTCCAGGGGCCTTTTCCTCCTCGTATCATCATTTACTGCAGACTCTAGCCCGTTCTTGACAGATAGACCATCATACATAATCCTATTTGATGGCGATAAACGGAAACAGGATGGTCGTAAGTCTTGCAAGACCACTCCTTGCGAATGTGCAAAGTCGACCAACTCCAGAATCTGCCTGAATATAAGCAAGCTTTCAACTTTATCTTCTTTTCGACTCCCTGGTTTTAGCCATTCTCTCAAACTAATCCAATTGAGGCAAG
Organism: Adansonia grandidieri; assembly: GCA_038382065.1. NCBI lineage: Eukaryota > Viridiplantae > Streptophyta > Magnoliopsida > Malvales > Malvaceae > Adansonia > Adansonia grandidieri. The sequence continues at coordinate 7,945,049 of JBBYHK010000004.1, forward strand.
GCTCAGTAGCAGACCGATCAAGCCCAAGTAAACAAGGCTGGTCATTATCAACAGTTGTGCAAGTTTGTGGATCTCTTCTGATAATGCCCTTTCCTTCCAAAGCTTTCTTTTCAAAAAACTGAGAAAAGCTAGGCCTAGATGATGTCTTCAATCGAGTAGCCGCAACTAACAATGTATTGCTTGAGATAGCCATGTTGTCGGTAGCCTTCAAACGCAAACCAATCCCACCTGGTGTTTGGTCAATATGCTTGCTCTTGTGGTTCTCATAAGACATTCTTGCAAGCTGCTCTTTCGCTCTCAACAGCATATGATTCGGATGTTCGTCTAAAACCTCAGATTCCGACTTACTTTTGATACGATAAATCCGTTCCCACTGACCTTGACTTAAGTTGTTTGAGCTCTTGGTTAAACTTGAGGTCTTATAGTTTTCCACTGTCAGTTCTTCCACCATTATACCAGTCTCGGTTTCATTCTTCGAAGAAGTGCTGGGACATGGCAATGCAAAGCGACTCAAATCATTCATTGGCCAATTGCTCCTTTCTGATCCATATGATGTTATTGGCAATCCCATCAAAATATGACCTTCAGATTTCAATGGAAAACTGAAGTTTTTTCCTTTGAATTCAGCAGTCTCTGGTAATTCATTTGCAGCTATTTCTTGCTCATCTCGTTCCATACTATCCAAATAAAAACCCAATTCAATCAATTTTTTTTAACTCTAATAGCACATCACCAGAAGAAATAAAAACAACAAATACAATAAAAATAAAAAGGCTGTGAAGAGCTAAGAATTCATTATATTTACACAGAAAAAATAAACAAGTTATCTTCTAACTTCGATGCATCATTTCAATTTTCAAGCAGCAAAAAATTTTCCAAATAAATACTGAACAAAACATACAACTAAATATAGCTTTTTAACTTTAAAAAAGAGAGAGAGAGAGAGAGAGAGAGAGAGAGAGAGAG
>JBBYHK010000004.1:7963227-7973667 GCA_038382065.1 Adansonia grandidieri
AAATTATTAAAATATTAAATTTTATATAAATATAAAATATTTTAAATATAATTATAATATAATAAATATTAGAATACATGAATTACGATCTATATTTGAGGATGAATATTAAATACAAGCATGAATTCAAAATGGTCATCTTAATTTTCCCTTTTTAAAAAGTTCATTTACTTAAAAGAATCGTACTTTCATTTCAATCATATTTTCATATTAATATTTGAATCTAAAATAATTTTTTTTGTAATTTGATTTAATCTAATTTGGATTATTAATTAATTAAAATTTTTTAATTTAATTATATAAATATATAAACTTTTATATGCAAATAATTTTTTAAAAAATAAATATTTAAATATAATCAAACAAATAATTTTTTTTGCTATTCAGTCTTAATCCATATTGCTAATATACACTTTCTAAACATACAATTGAAATCAATGGTTGCCACCAACAAACTTCGATAACTTTTCTTGGAATTTTGAAAGATTTTTTTGATTTAGGCAGGAAATGCATGTGAGACCAAGATAAAAATATATATATATATATATAACAAAATTTATAATTTATATATTCATATTATATTTATATAATTTTTATATTATAATCATATATAATATATTTTATATTTATATAAATTTTAATATATTAATAATTTATATTATTTAAATTTAAAATAATTATATTTTATATTTTATTTTAATTATTTTTTATTATATTTTTTAGAAAAAGCAACATCGTTTACGTCTTTGTTTGATCAGTTCGATACAAATAAGCTTAAGATTTTGGAACACGTTATTTTATGGCTAAATTTAATAGCAGCTACCGGCGTCGGTGCTAGGACTACAGGAGCTTCAAGTGCGGCTGTCCTTTCAGCTTAATAAAGCAAAAAGAGAAAAGCAAACGTTTATCAGATGGCAGAAAAACAAAAAATAATAATAATAATATTACTACTGTATTTTAATAAGATCATACATAGAAGTAGCATGACCAGTTTAGTTCGTTGAATTTTAAAATTTAAAAAATTAAATAAATTAATTTAATTTAATAATTGATTAAATTAATCAAATAAAATTAATTAATTAAAAAATTAACTTGAATATATAGGTTAAAAAATAAATTTATATAAAACTTAATATACATTATATAATTTTAAATTATTCTACAAATACATTTTATTTAAATTTATAAAAAATATAATTAAAATTAAAAGGTTGATTAGTTTTATTTATTTAATTATCAATATTAAAAATTAATAATGAAGCAAACTAATCAAATAGATCAAATCGAATTAACTGATAAATTTTAAAATAAAATAAATCAAATTAAATTAATCTATTTAAATTGATTAATGTCCATTTTTATTTTTAAGGCTATTAGTTTTTACTGTTTGATTAATCCCTCTATATGGATAGCCTCTCATTAGTTAATAATTTGTATATACATCTCATATTTTATATTTTTTATATTAATTATGTAAGTTATTAAATATATTAAAAAATCTTTAATCAGCTTATGGCTGGAGGTGGCTGGGGATAAAGGTGAGAGGAGAAAAGTCAAAAAATGGAAGCTGAAAATTGTGCAATAAATATTATATAAAAACACGATATAAACATGAAATGTTTAATAAATATAAAAATAATATAATAAATATAATATGATATATTTAAATATAATTGATATAATATATTTGACATATATATTATATTTATATTTAAAATTTAATATATTTGATAATTTTTATTATATTTATATTTACATAACTAATGTAAACAAATACGAAATGAAATATACATGAATTGTTAGATTTATTTTTTGCTAGGAAAAAGGTTAAATTGGGAGGTAATAAAATCTGATAATATTAGACATGATTACACGAGTATAACTATATGAAATATTTAAAACATGAAATGACACAAATATATATCTCAAAATTTATATAATATTAATTATTAATGTATTATAATCTATATAAATATAAAATATTTTAAATACGACTATAATAATTAAAAAATATAAATACAATACGAATACATAAATTTTTAAATTGATCTAATTAATTTTCCTGCTGCAGGACCAAGAAATCTGGCTTGGCTATTTGCTTGCCCTACTTTTCAAAATTATTTTTCTCCATTTCTGCTTGATCCATGAAGGAATTTTGTACAATAACATACAAAAATTCCATTTTTTAAATAAAAGACGTTGTAGTTTGAAGATAAAAAAATGAGTTATAGGTATTTGAGAGTCGAACTCAAATTTATTAAATATTATTTTTTTAAGATTAATTGTATAAATCAATTAAATTAATTTTTGAATTTTTTTTTACATCATTTTACTTGATATGATCGAAACATAAAATTTACTTTTGCATGAGTAAATAGCATAAATGGATAAATTTCTATAAGATTAAATTCAAATTTCAATATTTACATTCTTTTTACTTGTTTCGACATAGGACAAAGCTTTTTCCTCTCAACAATTTTCAATGATTAAATATTCTTTCACTATTATTTTTAAAATTTGTTTTATATTTAATATATTATTATTTTTACTAAATTAAAAAAGTAATACATTAATTATATTTTTCTTTTTCGAAATATATCTTTAATTAATATTACTAGACACTTATTAATATTTTTCTACATTAATTATTTACACATAATAAAATTAATGTTAGAATAGAAAAATTATATTAAACGGTGCACGTGTGGCAGAACCCAATGAGTTGAATTGAATGTGGAACACAAATGCAATGAAAATGTTGAAGTTGTTAATAATGTTGATATTTCTTTTTCCTTTTTTGACTTTCCGCATATCCACGTAGACCCTAGAATGGATTCATATCTTTTTTTCTTTTTACATTTGAGTTAATTGTACTCTAGCTTTGTGATTGCAAACTGGCAGTTTTGTGTGAACATTATCAACAATGAAAGTTTTTTACTTTGTCAAACGCATTAAAAGTTTGTCACGGTTTAAATATGCTACATAATACGATATAAAAAATATAAATATAATTGGATATATAAAATTTTTAAAATTTATATAATATAAATTATTATCGTATTAGATTTATAATAAATAAATAATTCTTTTAGCATAGTTATGAAATGATGAAATATACAAATAAATATAGATACAAATTAACTAATTTAGATTTGTCGAACTTAATTATCCTCACATCATTGATTGTCATTACACAAAGTCAATACTCGAATCGACTTTAGTGATAAGATTAATGTGCAGGTTGAAAGAGGAGATTGGGCTTATCTCCATTATTTTTTGTCTTTATTTTTCAATGCATTCATCAATATTATTTATATGTATAGATATATTTAGAATTTTGAAAGTCATACTAATGAATGATTGGTGATTAAAACTGTATTAGATGTTAAGAGAGTTAAAATGATCTTACTAAACTAGCTAGAGTTGTGTAAAGATTTCTTTTTGATTGGATGAGGAAACACTGTAAATCAATAAAATATGATATAATAGAGAGATAGTGGAGAAGAAGATTAGAACAAATTCGGAGAACAAGTGCGGTGGCAAGTGGTGGTGATAAACATCGTAAGTGGATAAGAATGGTGAAGATTGTGCTGGCTATAAATTTGATGGGTAAAAATTACAAAGAATTATTTAAAAAGATCAAAAAGAACACTTCACAAGTTGTTAGCAGGATTAGAAGGTTGAATGTTGATATACTCTGCTGGAAATTAGAGTTTAACAACTTAATTTTCAAGCCATAATTGGCATTCATTTTGTAGATTGGAGACTATATCATAATTATAGTGTAGTCTCTGATGGAAGAATTTGATTTATGTGGAGAAACTAGTGACAAGTTAATTATGTCGATGTCATGAAGCAAGTTTTAAATTGTTCTCTTACTTACAAAAGACAAAGGCTACTTTTGTTTGTTTTGTATGGATTTAACAGGGGGGGTGGAAAAACATCACTATCGTTAAGGCTACGCATTTCTGAACAAGTTAGAGACAGCCGATAGATGGTAGCTGGAGACTTCAACGTCATAAATCATCCAATAAAGAGCTTTGACTTTGATGGCTCTCAAATTGTGGATGTTGATACGAGGGATTTCCTGGAGTGCCAAGCTAGTTTGGAGCTGTTGGATCAGTCATTCTCCAGTCCATTATTCACATAGTGCAATAATAGGACTGATGGAGCTTTATTCAGAAAGCTGAACTAGGTTTTAAGAAATCCAAGATGGCATGTTTTTCTTGAAAGTTCGTATGTGGAATTTTTAGCTCTCGAAGCATCTGATCACGCTCCTGGGTATGTTAGAATTCAGATTACGAAGTATGGCTCACCAAACACTCCAGACTTTAGAGGGATAGTTGAGATATCCCAGTCTCTACCAGCAAGTGGCAACCCCCAAATTACATAGGAAAATAAAAGGCAGCAAACTTTTTTAAAAGCTTTGAAGATCTCTCATTATACTAAAATTTCAGGTAAAGGAGAAATGAGAAGCTCAAGAATCAATGCAACTTGAGTTGTTGTCCGTTACCCTTAGAGAGGATTTGGTACTACTAGAGAAACAGGAGGCAAAGGAACTCTCTGAGTTATTCGCTAGAGAAATTTTATTGGCTGAACCCTAGAATTTAGTGGGTAAAGTAGAGAACCAAAACACAGGTTTCTTTCATAGAACAGCTGATTGTGAAGTAGAAAGGCAATGCCATTTGGATATTGTACGACGCATAGGGCAATAAAATTGGAAACAGTCCAATTCTACCAAAACCTATTAGGGACCTTGGACCCTAAACGTCACAGGTTGTTTGCCAGATGAGCTGCTTCAGGCAACCTTATCCTCTCATATGCAAGATAAATGTTGGTTGCACCTATTAGCTCTCAAGAAAATCGAATCTACCATGTCTTGTGGCAATAAGACAACGTTACGTTTTCTTCCCATATTATAATCGTGTTATGTTTAATATTGTTAGTTTTAATTTATGTGATTATAATAATTGTTTTTTCCCGTCTTAAAATCATGCCAAATGTGCAATATGTGAGCCGTTTATCAATTTTCTTTATTGCTTAATGATTTTCTTTGATAATTACGGCAATGATTCCATTAAATCAAACAATATAAACAAGTCCTTGAAATAAAACAAAATATTATTAAACTAATTTGTTTAATTAGTGTTTTTAGATACCACAATTGCTTTGCCAAATACTAAAAAAATTAAATATTCTATATTATTCAAATTTATTTTTTGAATTCGGATATTAAATTTTGTATACATAAGAGATTTGGATAGAAGTTTTTGAATATCCGACATATAAACTACTTGGTTTTGGTTTGGATAACATCAAATTTGATTTCATTTTACTTATACAGATAACAAATTCAGATATTTGAATCTGATATCTTTTTTTCATATTTAATTCTGATTTAATTTTACATTTAAGTTTAAAAATTAATCTAATAAATATTAATATTTAAAAAATTCAAATACTAAACAAAATATTATTATTTGGACTATATGTAAATTCAAATAACAATATTCAAATAATAAATAAATTTTAAATTCATATAAATTAAACGAATTCAAATCTTAATATTTTTAAAATTATAAACATCCAATTTCTTATCATCTTAATTATAAGTCATTTTCTTCCCAATTTAAGTGTAGGGAAAAAAAAACCGAAATGAAAACGTGATTTTTGCCCTCAAAAACTTCAGCCGCTCGATTTTTAGGAAAGGAATTCTGAATTATTTCCTTCAAAAGACCAAGAAATCGTAAGAATTATTGCCAAAATAGTTCGTTTTCACTTTTTACGACCACTTGTTATTATTATTACTAGTTTTTTTAATTAATTTTAAAATTTTCAAGCTTTTCACTGTTACATATAATTTTATGTACAAAAATAAATGCAGAATACGCACAATCACACTGCTTTCCCGTCTTTGCTCAAATAGACTAGTCAAAGGTTTATCCACTTTTGTTTTTGTTTTTCTTGTTTTTTTTTTTTTTTCTAATAGATATATGATAATCTCTAATAATTTATCTTGTTTATATTTATTTTCACGTATATAAATATCATATTTATGTATTTCATATATGTTTTAATATGTTTATAATTTATAATATATAAATTTTAATATATTTATATATTCGTATTATTTTTTATATCTTATCTTATTTTTATTATATTTTTATTTTTATATTTTATTCGTATCGTATAAATGTATTGTACTAAAATTATCAAATCTAGGTGGATTTAACTTGTCTATGTATTTATAAAATAAATAAAAATAATCCCCTCAATTCATATAGTGTTTAAAGAACAGTTGATGATAGATTTTGATATTTTAATAATTCATTTTATATAACTTTTAACACATTCATTTGTATTGTGTTTATATCATTTTTCTATGTTATATAATCATATTGGATATAAAATTATTCCGTCAAACATTTTCTTCTCATTTTGCATTTTGGAATAAGCAGTTAGGGTAAGGATTTGGTAAGGCCAATAAAAGTAATTAAAATCTTAAAATTGATATAGCAAGTTATTAACTTATTTTTTTCTTTTTTACGCGTATTATTATAAATTTTATATAATATTATTATAATTACATAGATTTATTATAAATTACATAAATCGTTGAGATTAAAAATAGAAATTCAAAATTACTAATAAATATTATCGTTGCATAAATTATATTATCTATTAAATAAATTATTATAAAAAGTAAAAGATGTGAATATTACATATTTTTATTATAACTATACATATATATTACTTAAAACATAAATTAGTATAAAAATAATAAAAGTTGTGCATAAAATTATTATGTTTATTATTTATATAAAAATTTTGTAAGTTACTTAAATATATTATGAAAAGATAATATAAAATAGTATTAAATAAAACATTATACTTATATATATTATATAAGTTATTATCAAATATAATAGATATTAGTATTACGTATTTATATTATAATTATACACATATATATTATAATTAATTTTTCATTACCCCAAAATTATTTTTCACAAATAAATGCAAAAGTACAAAAAATAACTCAAAATATATGCACTGTATGCATTGAAGTTGATAAACTATGCTTCAGTACTACTCGAGATTAGATCAACTTATGATAGTTTGAAAAATTTTAAAATTTTAGTTCAAATTTAAATCTGATTTTGTTCAATCATATTGCTTGAATTAATGTTTAAAATATATTAAAATATTTAAAAATATTTTTATATTATTTTTATATTTTTTATAATTAAATTTAAATTAAAAATATTATTTTAATTAATAAATTATAATTTAAATTAAATTAAATCACAATTAACGTCTAAATCTAAATTAACCAAATTAAATAGGTTATCTAATTTTTTGAACATACAAACACTAGATTGAATTTCGAATGACAATTCGTAAGGCTAAAGCTAAGGCCATCATCTAAACTTTGACGGATGGGTCTGAAAAGCGCTGCGCTATCTGCGCGGTTATGCCGACAACGTATTTCAAACGCCATGACCATTTGACCCTTCCTAACGATTAAGTGTATGCATCGTATTTAAAAAATTTTTATAATATAATTATATTTAAATGATAATATTTATAAAAAAATTTAAAGTATGATAATTTATATTATATAAATTTTAATATGTTTATATATTTATATTATTTTATTATTAATTTTTATAAAATTAAAAAAAATTAAAAATTGAATTAGTCAAACTTTTAGTTTTGAATCTACCTCATTAGATCAGTCAATTCAATAAATTTTTAAATATCGAAACAATAATTTTAATGTTAAATAACTATTAAATATAGTTAATAATTAATAAAAATATATATTTAACTAAATTTTATGATATTTAATATAAAACTAAGATATTAAAGTTTTAAATCTTATTAATAAATAAAAAGATTTTGAAAAAAAAAAAAAGATATATAAAATTGATTTTTTACCAATTTAATCCGATTCTTTATCATTGAACCAAATTTTTATTGATTTAATTAATGATTGATTCTAACATTTACTACGAACTAAATCACCAACCGTTTCCAATTAAATCATTTTTTTCATTCATAATTATTTTTATCATATTTTAATTATTTTTATATATTATATTTATATCACGTAATCTCACAGTTATCCCTTGTAGCAATGCCAATAATTTTATTTAATGTTGACTTCAACGATTGGAGTCGACATAAATAAATAAATATATTTTAATTAAATCAATATAAATAAATATTTTATAAAAATAATTTCTTTGAAAAAAAAAGAAAAAAGGAAAAGGTAAAAAAGAAAAATTATTTTTATAAAATTAATGTAAATAAATATTTGATATTTTAAAAATTTATTTATTTATAAATAATAGAAAAAGAACAAAGAAAGAAAATATAGGAAAAGAGAAAATTACCAAATTTTTATAAAATTAATTTAAATAAATATTTATATTTTATAAATTAATTGTAATATTACAAAAATTAATTTATATAATAGCATAAATTATTATTTATTTTCTGTGTTTATTTATAAAAAGAAAATTGGAAAAAAATAAGTAAAAAGAAACACTCATCGCCAGCTAACTGATGAGACATATCAACTATTGACAATTTTATGATAGAATTTAACCCTCCCCAAAAAAAAAACTAAATCAATTTATTATAATACTTATAATCAAACATCAAATAATTATCTATTTAGTTTTGAAATTTAAGAACTAACATAATAGATGCCCAAAGTTTGGGAACTACTTACCCTTGAATTTTTGGAATGAAACTTTGTAGGAGGAGAGAAAGTTACATTATATAGTTAAAATACGTTATGTTCACATGCACCAACTATCTAAAAATAAAGGTCCAGACTGGATGCAAATAAAAATAGTATATTTATTCTAAAAAAGTAATTTGACTAATAAAAATTATCAAACTTAAGTACTTAAATTCCATGTAACGATGACGTAGGATCGATTGAATTTTTAGTCTTTTTGATCAGAAATCAACTCCGATAAAATTTTAAAGAAATAAATTTAAGGTATCAAATTTTATGAGTGTAAGTGAATTCGATTTGAATTTGATGGAATTTTATTTTAAGAACGTAATTAAATTTAAATGATTAAAAATTTCGAGTTAAAGTTTAAATTCATAATTTGAAATTAGACTTAAGCTTAATCGAATTTTTATTCTTAAATTTTACGTTTAATTTGACATATATAGATGTCCAAAGTTTGGGAACTACAGTGATATTTAATCCTGAATTTTTTGAAATGAAATTAAGTAAGTAGGAGGAGAGAAAGTTACCTTACATAAAAAATATATCGTATGTTTGCTTTTTTTTTTTCTTTTAATTAAATATCGTATGTTCACATGTGCCGCTACCTGACTCCCGACGAAAAAAAAAAAGGGGGAAAAGCAAGGATAAGAATAGATGCAAATAAAAAATAGTATAGTTATTCTAAAAGGTAATTCAAGTAATGAAAATTATGGTATTTTATCGATTAAGTATTAATTCTAATAAATATAGTATTATTAGTAGATTTTTAAAAATTATTATAGTTTGGGAAAGTTTAAGAATATAATACTTTTTTTAAGTAAAATAATTTGATAAGGTTACGAGTTTACAGGGAGACTCGGAGCCTTGTCAATAGACTTGATTTGCTTGGCTAGGTTTTGAACGTGTCTTTTATTAATTTGGGTCTACTCAATTTGACTTCGATTGAAAATTAAAAATATTTTTATTTAAATTTAATTATAAAATATAAAAATATTAATATAAAAATAATTTTTTAATTTATTATTAATTATAAATAGTGAAACGAGTAATAGTGATAAATCAGACTAAATTTGAGCTTAAACAAAAAATTTATTTATTTTTGGATTATAATCTAGTCGATAGACACATTTAGATATGAATATATTAAAATGTAAAAAAATTTAAAAATTCCTTTATTAAAAACATATATATATATTTGAATTTCATGTAAAGACAAAATTAAAAAACGTAATCAAATCGAATTAAAACAAATAAATATTTAAATTCCATGTCAAAACAAATTTTAGAGACGTAAACAACCAGCTTTAGGTTGTAATCAAATCGAGTTATACTAAGTTTGAGTTTGATTTAAAATTTGATTTGAATTTAAATTTTATTAAATGTTATTTTTAAAGTTTAGATTTGATTTATGACAAAAAAAAATAAATTATTTAATTTTATTCTATTAAGCTTACTTAATAAAAATCTAGCTTAATATATATATATTTTGTTATTTATGTTTAAGTTTAAATTCAAATTACGATTTTTAATATCAATTAAGAATAATAAAATATATGTAAAAAAAACTCACGAAGCTCGTTAATATTTATTTATTTATTTTCTGATAACTTATGTGTTTAGGTGAGATGCAAGGACTTGAATCCAAGTTTTTTATTATTTTACTAATATATATATATATATATATA
>JBBYHK010000004.1:7973767-7986745 GCA_038382065.1 Adansonia grandidieri
ATATATATATATATATATATACTTATATCATATTATATTATTATTTTATATTATATAATATATAATATCGTATTTTAATTTGTTTTTAATATATATTTATATCAACTAACGCCTATAAAACAGCGAGCCAAAGAATCCTCTTTCTCATTTCCAATCCGCCATTGCCAAATCTCTGTGCTTTTTTTCTTTTCCTGTAAAAATTCCACGACTTTGAAACTTCTGACTCAAAACCACCTTTCTTCATTCGATTGAGCTTCTTCAGGTAACAGGCTTTCTTCTCTCTTCCTCCGAGAAAGAAAATTTCATTGAATTTCACGATGCAATTTATCCATATTATTCCTTTTTAATTATGTTATTTAGATTTTTTATTTTAGAGTGTCCAATAATTATAACGGATGTATATATGAAAAAAAATTAAATATATTTACGTCAAAGAAATTCTCGTATCCATAATCCACTCCGAGTAATATAGCCTTTTATCCCAATCTGATTCTGCTTTATTCCCACGTTTTTTTTTCTGTTTTATTGATTTTTTTTTGGTTTACTTCACTTTTTTTAATGGTAATTCGATTCTCCTTTTTTGTTCATTTGAATTTTCAAGTTTGGAGCAATATATGAAGTTGAATTTTGTTTTTTTTCAGCTAATAATTTTGTTTTCACATTTCAATTTCTTTGATTTCGTCAGTTTTACTGTTGTTTCCTATTACAATTTCATTAATTTTGCCATTTTTTCTTTCAATTTGATTTTTTTTTTTTTGAATTTCTATTCTCTATTGGAGGAAAATTAAACTTTCCAGGAAAAATCTTGATTGTTGACTATGTTGACTATTCCTCAGAGAAAACGAAAGCTTCGTAACACATTTTTCATCTTCGTTTCAGAGAACTCGTGATCATGGAAGCTTATTTCTGATTATCCTTTTCCTTTTTTCTACCAGAGAACTCCAGTTTTCTTCTGTGCGGTAGCCGAGGAAAAAAAATAAAAAACTTCAATTTCGTTTCAGTTTCTTATCTTGTTTTGGGATTATAGTTTCGGTAAAGATGTTAGAAAAGAATGAAATTCTGGACATTGAAAAAGTGATAGAAGAATTCGAAGCCACGACCAAAGATGCTGAGAATGTTCAAAGAGAGACGTTAAAGAAAATTTTGGAAGAAAACGGATGCTCTGAGTATTTGCAGAATCTCGGCCTCCATGGAAGAACGGACCCTGAAAGCTTCAAAGCTTGTGTTCCTCTCGTCACTCACGAGGACTTGGAGCCTTATATTCAAAGAATTGCTGATAGTGGTGCTTCTTCACCGATTCTCACCGGGAAACCCATAACCACCATATCTCTCAGGTATTATATTCCTTTTTTTACTTCTTGTTTTTGTTTGTTGTTAGAGCTGAGAAGAAAACCAAGAAAATCGATCCAAAAACGGTAGCGTCCGATTCAGTTTTTATTGAATTTGATTTGATTTAAATAATAATCAAATTTATTTAATTAGATTTGATTTTTGATTCATAAGTTAAAAATAATAATATTCGAGTTAAAATAAATATTATTCTTATTTAATTTTTAATTAACTTTTAATCTGTTATAATATAAAAATAAATATTTTTTTTATAAATTAGTAAAAGAAAACTTTAGAATATTATACAAAATATTTTTTTAATTTAAAAATGTATGAATGGAACATGCGGAATTTATTTGAATTGATTCGGTTTTAATTAGTTTTCAAAAACTCAAAATATTTTACAATAATCGTAAATTTTTTTTAAAGCCAACAAGAATCTAATTGTTATCACCACTACCTGCGATCAATATTAAGCATTTAAATTATGATCATGAATATATTTTAATTTTTATAATATTTATTATAGTTATAGACGTAACAAATATTATTATAATTAATTATTTAATTAATTAATTAAATATCATCGATGAATATCAATAAAAAAAATTTAAAAATATAAAATTATAATTATAATATACATTGAGATCATTATTTAAATCTATATTAGTATTTGATTGTTGAGAGTTGAGAAGTTGAGAGCTGAATTTTATTGTAAGTTAATTGCTTTTGATTGCAATTTGCAGCTCTGGTACTACTCAAGGAAAGCCCAAGTTTGTGCCCTTCAATGACGCGTTAATGGCAACTACTTTGCAGATATACCGTACTTCTTATGCTTTTAGAAACAGGTATTTAATTGATTTGATAACGGCTAATAGGACTACTAATTTTCTTTTTCAAGGTTTTTGCTGTTTATTTAAATTTAGATAATAATATCGAATATAAATATATATTTAAGATAAATATTTAATTTTTAAAAATTTTATTATGTATTTAAATAATTTTTAAAAATTATATTTTAAATTAATAATTAAATATATATATTAAATATAAATATTAAATATAAATATTAAAAAAAAATCAAGAGTATGTTTTTAATTCTTCATTGCAGTTTTTTTATTGTCCAGACACTTATTTTCAACTTTTATGTTTTAGTAAAATGCTGATATAGTTGGACAGTAACCAGTTTGCGAACACGTAGCATGCCCTGCACCAGACAATTTTCTTCTATATTTGCTTTTAACTTTAATGTTTGTAACATACGTATCTAATATATTTTCTAAGAAGAGTATAAAGATATAACCTTTAAATCTATAAAAAAAAATTTAAAAAATATTGGATGTAACTGTATGCCTTTCCGATATTCATATCTAAATCCTGAGAAAACATAAATTTTCTTTGAGCTGTTTCCCCGTTGTTAATCAGTTTGTATTGTTCATATACAGAGAATTCCCTATTGAGAATGGGAAGGCTTTGCAGTTCATTTACAGTAGCAAGCAAAGTAAAACCAAAGGTGGTCTGTTTGCTGGAACTGCAACCACCAATGTCTTTCGCAATTCGCATTATAAAAACGAGATGAAAGCGATGCAATCCCAATGTTGCAGCCCTGATGAGGTGATATTTGGTCCTGATTTCCACCAATCTTTGTACTGCCATCTTCTTTGCGGGCTGATTTTCCGTGACGAAATTCAGTTCGTTTCCTCTACGTTTGCGCATAGCATTGTTCATGCCTTTCGAACTTTCGAACAAGTTTGGGAAGAGCTTTGTGCTGATATAAGAAAAGGGGTCCTCACAAGCCACATAACCTCTCCTTTGGTCCGATCAGCGATGGCCAAACTGCTCACGCCAAATCAGGAGTTGGCTGATTCGATTCATAAGAAATGTTCAGGATTGAGTAACTGGTACGGATTGATACCGGAGCTTTTTCCGAATGTGAAATATATCTATGGGATCATGACAGGGTCCATGGAACCTTATCTGCCGAAGTTAAGGCATTATGCAGGGGATTTACCTCTTTTAAGCGCTGATTATGGTTCATCTGAGGGGTGGATCGGGGCCAATGTCGATCCAAATCTGCCGCCTGAGTTGACCACATATGCTGTGCTTCCTAATATTGGGTATTTTGAATTCATTCCTCTGAAAGAGAACGTTGAGGAGCATTTGCAAGACAAAGTTGATGCTTCTTTCCTGTCTACGGAGCCCAAGCCAGTTGGTCTGACTGAAGTTAAGGTTGGTGAAGAGTATGAGGTTATTATCACCAATTTTGCAGGTACTAAAACTTATATTTTTTCCCTCATTTCCTACAATTACTTTAGAACATTGTTTTATAATTACCATCTATGTTCGGATTTGTGTGTATGTATCGAATACAGGTATGTGTCCGACACGATTATATATATATATTTTTAAAAATTTTATATATTTAAAAAGTTTTTAAAAGATTATAATTATACCTTATACCCATATTCAAAATATATCAAACATAAATATTTAAAATAGATAAAAACCAAAGCAACGTATATTACCTTTCAACTACATGTCTCAGCCATGTTCAATAAACATTGCACGCTGTAGTATCCGCAGCTTCTAATTTGTTTGTTTGTTTGTTAATAAATGACCAAACCGTGACATAAATGCTCTTCATGCATGTAGAAGCTAGGGAGAACAGGTTATTTATGGTTCTCGCTTTCATAGTTTTTTTATAATTATTTTTTATGCTATATATTAATTATTTTATCATGTTTGTATCATATTTATTATTATTTATTATTGCAAGGTTTAGTCATTGGCAACCGAATACTGATCTGTAAGTAGTTGCAATTGAAATTTTCAATTATGGGTTTTTACTATCTACCCTTTTGTCCCCCTTCATGCATTGCATTAGCCCTATTTCCTTGTATTTTATGCGTATATGTATATGTTCATGCATAGTAATTATTGATTTTTTTGGTTGTCCTTGTCTTTGAAGTATTGCAGCACACATTCACAATACTTACTTTAAGTTTTAAAATAGGAATGCTTAAGGGTTGAGTAGACTGATTTAGATATAGGTATTATTTTTTGTGATTTGAGCTTGCATGATTCAAATTATTATTTATTGATTAAAATAATATTTTTATTTAAATTTAATTATAAAAATATTAATATTAATATAAATATAATTTTAATATTTTAATATCTTTTAAAAATTATTTGGATCATCGGGTCAGACTAAATTTAAACTTAAATTTTAAATTTTTTCGAGCTACAATCCAGTCAATAAGCAAGTTTAGTTGAAACCTTCTTTTGCTAAATTTTAACATAGTTCAATTTTTTATTAGATTTTCCTAATAAGTGTCCTAAAGGTATTTTTAAGGTTACAGTATAGTAATATTGTCATTTAGTACATTAAAAATGATAGAAAAAAGTTATTAACTATTGCATTTAGTACATATTATAATCTGTGTTGAAAAACCAAACCGGTGAGTTAGACTAGCTTAATCAGCAACTAGTGACCTATTTAGTCCGGCACATATCAAAGAACCAAGGATTCAATGAACTAGTAAAAAAATGATTCAACGAGCAAAAAAAAAGGGGGCAAACAACCCGATTAAACCAATGAAAAACATTTTTATTATTTTTAATGTTTTTTATTAAAATTATTTTGTAAGTGGTGAAATTTAAATTTTAAACCTCTCAATCATATATTAAATATCATATTATTAAATTAAATATATATTTTTATTAATTAATTATTATATTTAATACTTATTTAATATTTAACTTATTTTTTAACTGAATAATTCAATTCAACTGGTCTAACTGATTTGAGCTCTGGCCAGTTTTTCGACATTGATTACAATAAACAATATAACCTTAAAGAGTTGGCAAAACCCTTGTTTAATATCCTTTCGTCTGTAAACCGCAGGTTTGTACAGGTATAGGCTAGGGGATGTGGTGAAGCTTATGAGCTTCCATAACTCAACCCCAAAACTGAAATTCGTCTGCAGAAGAAATCTGATGCTCACCATAAACATCGACAAGAACACAGAGAAAGATTTGCAGCTCGCAGTCGAGGAAGCCGCCAAGTTGATTGCAGCGGAAAAGCTGGAAGTGGTCGATTTCTCAAGTCACGTGGATCGATCGACAGACCCCGGTCACTACGTGATTTTCTGGGAAATCAGTGGTGAGGTACGTGACGAGGTCCTGCAACAATGCTGCGATTGTTTGGATCGATCTTTCGTCGATGCGGGCTACGTTAGTTCCCGGAAAGTCAATGCCATCGGTCCCCTCGAGCTCCGAGTTCTTCGGAGAGGAACTTTCCGGAAGATTCTCGATCATTACCTAGGATTGGGAGCTGCTCTTAGTCAGTTTAAAACACCGCGATGCCTAGGATCTCCAAAAAATGAAGTGTTGCAAATCTTGTTTAACAATGTTGCCAAGAGTTACTTCAGTACTGCTTTCTAGTTGTAGTTAAATACGCAAGAAACAAGTAATTTCTAATGAATTTCTTATATAATAAAACCAAAGGGTTTATCGGCTTAATCATCTAGTTTATAAGAATTATGTTGAATGCAAAATCATTCGATTTACCCTATTTTATCTATAAGAATATATATTTGATATGAATATTTTTATTTTTTAAAATTTTTTTTATGTATTAAAAAATTATATTTTTATATCTACATTCTAATGCGTCGGATATAAGTATGAACTACAAGTATTAAAAAAAATTAGAATATATGCTGCATAAATGTTGGGTTAATCCACCGAGTTTTTGGGCTCTCTAATAGGCCCATCATTAACTTCTTGGTCTTGCTGGTTAGCATGGCCCATTTAATCCAGCACAAAAAAACTAGCTCTTCTTTGCAAAAGGCCTGCACATGTTTAGATTATTCGTTTAAACTTAAAAGTTTGTTTGTTATCTAAAAGAGTTTAAATAAAAATATTAAATTTAAAAATGAGCTTTAGCAAAAAATTTAAGTTTTGTTAAAAATGGGCTAGGTTTAGATCCAACATTTAAAGCCTGAACCCAGTATAACTTATATTTTAATTATAAAATATATATTTATTGTAATTTGAGTTAATTTGACCCGAGTCGAACTACTATTTAAATAATAAAAAATATTTTTATTTAAATTTAATTATAAATATCAAAATAAAATATTTTTTTAATATTATTTTAAATAATAAAACTTTCAAGTTAATTCGAATCCAATACAACTTGAACTTAATTAAAGAACTGAAAATTTTTCCAAGCTTGGTTAAAGAATTTCTCGGGCTTAAACCATGAACACCCAAAATTGAATGTGTAAGCCTATGACAACTGCTAAATCAAAGTACAATTGGTTGTTCTTTCTCCTTTTCTTTCTTAATAAATTTTTGGTGATAATTAAGAAAGACGGTGTATTTCCGACGTGGATGGTAGCCACGTACGATAAGGGATGACGATAGATACTAAAACATCATATATTTTATACTATTTGATTCAATTTTTACAAATTTCAATATTATCAATTTAAATCATTTTTAAATTTGGATAAAAGATTTGCTATTCATAGTGAATTTGATAGGAATTCTTAAATATTTGATATCTGAATAAACTTTGATTTGGTTTGGACAAGATTAGATATTCTATTTGAATATATAATATATTTGGATATTTATTTACTATTTTAATTTTTTAATTTTATATTTTTATTTAAAAAACTATTTAATGACTTTCGATAATTTAACGGATTCAAATATCGATGGATATTATTATTTAAATCAAATACAAATTTAAATAGTAATATTTAGATAATAGATAAATTTTGGATATTATATAAATCCGAATGCTTTAAATAGCCTATCAAAAAACCTCATCAAGCACGTAGAAATTCCTAATGAGACATGCAAATTAAAATAATTGTGTTGCTTCTTACATCATGAAAGGATTGAAGGTCAACAATTTGCCTACTTTTTAATTCCAATCAGAAACACTCAGCTGTTAGTTCAAGGCTGTCCAGGTTTGAAGACCCAATGAATGCTGAATTAAGACTAATCTATTCAAAGGTCAACTTTTCAAATGTTGTACATGCAAAAGAACAGTTAATTTTCCATTTATAATTAAAAATGCAAGTTCTTACCATGGCTGCCCCATACCACCTAGTCGGCGTGCCAACTGAATATCCTTCTTCACTGAGGCAAAGAAGAGGGAAATAAAGTTAGTTTGTTCCTTTTGAAATGAAAATGAATTAAATTCATAGTTAAAACACATTGCAAATGAACCTATGAAAATAAATAGTTGACCCTTTGAATCTGAGAAATCGGGTTTTTCAGTGAGCATGATTAGATGGTAACACTAATAGGGGTATAAACTTGGATCACATAAATGGCAATCACAAAGAGTTATCTAATGAAGGTTTCCCATCCATTCTTTCAGCTATTTTCACTCCATATATCATCTAAAACAGTTTTGTCCACAAAAATCAATGAAAATTATAATGTGCCAAGTAAATGGTGTCATGTTGCTCCGACTCCTAATTTTTCTTACAGTATCTACATCCGACACCTGTGTTCAACATATATCACGATATGGGTATGGGGATATGACCCTCCAAATATATGGAAAAACTTAAAAAAAATTGAATATCACTCATATCCAACACTCAAACCCAAGTTCGAGTAATATAGTTGCGTAATGAAATTAGCTGGGCAGACTGGATGTAGAATGTAAAGAGAATTAGAGATTAAACCATAGGCGAAATTTCAAATGTTCGTGTGAAGCTAACAACTAAAAATGTAATATAACTTACACTCTTCGAGACCTATTTTACTCTTCTATTATAAAGGAAGCTACATATTCAGAATAAACATTACTCATATTAAGCTCTCCATAAACTTCTCCATGTTTCCACTATTTTTTAGAGATTCAACAGAGGCCCAGGGGCAAACTATTAATATGCCCCATGGCATCATTCTGCTTACATGATCTCCAATCAATATAATAAACAACTAACTTCAATTAATCAAATACACACCATCAAAGTATCAGATTAAATAAAACCCGGAGTTGGCTGCATAATGTTTTCCATGTTATTATGGCTACCTTTAGATTGCTACAACCATTAAAAACTTAGAAAAACCCTGAAATCTAGAACAAATATCCCCAATATAACTAGTTCAAACAAAAACAACAGCAGTTTCTTGGTAAAAGTCTAGTAGCAGTCCCTTTATTATAATGAAGGAAGCATTTTAGTTCCAATATTATTAAAGTTAATACTTTAATCTCTATACTTTAAAAATTTTAGCAAATAAGGAAAAAGGGAAAACGGTGTTAAAAAACCTGTTTAAATGCTGATGAAATGCTAATGTGTCATATGATGTAGAATTTTAAATTCTATATAGAAATAGGTTTGGTTTACAGGAGAGTTTGGATAATATTTTTGTATAAAATTTAAAATTCCACATCACATGAAACGTTAACATTTTATCAGTATTTAAACGGTTTTTTAACACCATAAACCATTTTTCTTTATTTTCTACAATTTTCAAACTAAAGGGACTAAAATACTTACTTTAATAGTACAGATACTAAAATGCTTCCTTCTTTGTGGTAGGAACTGCCAAATGGACTTTTACCGCAGTTTCTCCATTCTTTAACTTACTCAATGTAACACGCTTTGCATGAATCGCACACAGCATTGCATCTCCGAACAATTGAACCAAATAATCTTCTGCTGCCTGCAAATGCACCCAAAGTCATAATCTTTGACGAACTCGAAAGTAGCAAAAATATTTATACAACAAATTGCCTTGCTATTTCCTGTTTGTAAAATAAAATATAACAAACTGAACAAACCAAAGTTCATCACAATCATACAGTTAATTAACGAATGGAAATTAGCATACTCATACCATACTCAAATGCAAGTTCATTTTTTGGAGACCTATGCATGCAAAATTAAGATATGCTAGGAGTAAAATACATATGCATGTTAATGTTGGCAATCTAACCTATGGCTACATGATAATATGGTGACTAGAAAGCATGAATTCTAACAGACCAACTCCATCCAAATCCGCATGCCAAAAATTAGCTTCCATGTAAGTGTGTGCATGAGTGTGAGTGTATCTGTATCTATTTATTTTTTTAAAGGCTTATCAATTTTCCTTATAGTAGAAGGTTGGATAAGCTATCGAACCTCTTGAATTGCAACTAAAGCTTCAGCTTGCCAACGATTTATTTCTGGCGCAAGTTGGTAGCTAATAGCTCTTACCTACAAAAGAATCCATATTGAACATCAGTACCTTCTGAGTCAGCCTCATAAGTTATAATAATGCTTAGCTGAAAGATAGAGCATAATGAACTCACAAGGTGATTTTTTTTTTTTTCCTTTGGATAACTCACAAGGGCGATATTAATGTCAGCTAATTGTGAAATTTCAGTGTCAAAGCTTGAAATATAATAAGATGCTTCTTTTTTTCAAATTCAACCATAACTCTAGAGTTTATTTCAATCTCGTACTGTTAATTATTAAAGTTGTATTCACGGCAACAACTATACCAAATTGCGATCAATTAGTAATGCAGAGGAAACAACAACCTAGTTTAAATACACGCATACAATCAAGAAGCACCAAAGAGAAAGAGAGCTTACTTCTCTGATAAAGCTGGCAGCAGGAATGAGTCTGTTTGAAGTTTTCTGGTATTTCCGAATCTCTTGAAGAGCCTTTGTTCCTGGTTTAAAACGATGAGGCTTCTTCGATGTTCCTTGAGCTTTAACAATAAAAAAAGCAGAAAATTCAATCTTTGATACAGCATGAATTTTGTTACTTATAGTGGGGATATCATGACTGAGAAAAACTCACATGGTGTGGCCTGTCCAGTTTTTCTAAGCCTTCCAGCGTGTGGCTTCAGAAACAGAAAAAAAAATGCAAAAGTGACCTCAGATTTAAATTACAGTTATGATAAAGAAGGAAATAAGGGAAATGTAGGGGAAAGAAGATAACAAGGAACAAATAAAAATGGTAAATTCAGGTGCTAGGAGCTGCGGGAAGGAGATTCTCTTTCCCCTTATCTCTTTGATATTGCCATGAATATCGTATCAGGCCTCTTGAACCAAGCAGGTTTGAGGAGTGCTTTCAAATTTCATCCTCAATGTCATAAGATTTCAGCTTGGTCACCTTTGTTTTGCTGATAACCTCATGGTCCTTTGCAAAGTACTAGAGATTCTGTTCTTTCTATTCAGAGGATCCTTCAAGGTTTTTACAGCATCTCTTGCTTACAGCTCAACAATTCCAAAAGTGTTTTTGCTCTGGGTAGTCAATTTTCTACTGGATTCAAAGTAGGTAACCTTGGGTACTTATCGTTTCTTGAAGGTTGTGTGACAAAGATTGTGATCCATTAATTGAGAAAATCACAAAGTAGGAAGATTTGGGCAGTCATTGTTTTCCTAATTCAGCAGGTTGTTTTTTAATAGCAAGGTCATTTCCATAATATGAACACAAATCTCAATTATCAGAAAAAAAAAATGGTAAATTATATTTTCTAGGCAGAGTTTTTCAAATATTTGCCCTTGTCTTGATTTGTTTGCTTCAAGATTAAGTAATGGTCCCAACGGGACATTACAGTTATTATTGTGCAGTTTCGACTCTTTTACGATGTTTATAGCAATTAATTGTGATAACATTATTATGTTTCCAACCGTAATAAACAAACAATTGCAATTTAAATCACTATTTGCTCTACTTAGCCAGCAAATAGAAAGTGAAATTTAAAGAGAAAAAGAATAAACTGGCACTAAAAGGTGAGGGATGGGAAGAATTGAAATTCCTGTTCGGAAGAGCTAAGAACATTTCGGTCCTCTTCTTCTTTGATTTTCCCCAAAATAATGGAAAAATCAACAACCAACCATAATTTTCTGGCTTTTCTGTCAACATTTTCTGATCAACGAGACAAAAAAGAGAAAATTTTCAAACAAGAGTGGAAAAAAAGAAAAAAACAGAGAAGGAAAAGGTTACCGAACGGTTTCCAGGTGACGCCGTCGACGGTGAGGCCGCAGCGGCAACTACATTTTGTCGATAATTATAAAAACTAATTGTTAACAAAATCCAAAGCAAATTCTTCATTTTAGAGACAAAAATTTGAAAAAAAAAAAGAGTGATGAATACCAGATGGCTTTCGTTTTTGTTTCTTAGCAGCGCTGTGCTTGGTTTTCGCCATAGAAGAAACGGCGAACTTGATTTGGGGGACGATTAAGCTTCGTTTTTAGCACTGTTTTTTCCTTCCTTCCTTCCTTGCCAATGGAGAGAGAGCTACTTCGAAAAAATCAAACACAACGTATAATCTAAGCTCTGTAATCTGTATCCGGCTGTGCGTCAATTGTATTTGACTATTTCAAGTTTTATTTCCCGCTCCATTTAACATTCTATCCAACGTCGGATTTATCCTGATGGATAAGTCCTGAACACAAATTAGTGCTGACTATTCCAGCTTAAACTATTATTTATTAATAAAATTTATTTTTATTTAAATTTAATTATAAAATATATAAATATTAATAATTTTTATTTTATTAATTTTAAATAGTAATTCAATCTTCGCACTGCAGCTCAGCCTAATATACACTTATAGTTGCTACTTCCTTTGTATCAAAAACTAATGATGTTTAAAGTAAGGTTAAAAATTGGATTCAATTAGTTAAATTAATCGATTTGAATTAAAGTAATTTTAATGTTAAATAAATAATTAATATAATAAATAATTGATAAAAATACACTTTGGTTTTATAATTTTAATATAAATCTAAGATGTTATAATTAAAATTTTATTGCTTAATAAAATTAAAAAATAAAAAAAAATTCTCTAATTTTTATCAATTTTAAACAAATTCAAACAACATCTAACTGAGCTAAGTCTTTAGCTTTTTGTTAAACTGATGCAATTAACTAATTCAATTTAAATTTTTTATTATTAATTTAAAATATTATATATTATATAAATTTTAAAAGATTAATAATTTTTATTATATAAATTTTAATAATTATATAAATTTATATTATATTTATATTACTCTCTCGGATCTTCTCGGGCCAATGCCGATACAACGGCTAGTTTTTCTCGAAACGATTGCGTTTTTGGCGTTTTTACTTTTTCCTGCCCGTTATAGCCCGTCAGTGCCGGGCACGCGTGAATTATTTTTCTTTGTTGCAGCCAAAAAAGGAAAAAGACTTCGATTTAAATTTTAAATAGAAAAATCAAAGAAATTAAGGAATTCATTTTCAGAAATAAAATTTTTTAGGTGCATAACTCTTTGAAATTTTATGTTATTCCCACATGTAAAAAAATATATATAAATACAATAGAAATAAACAAATTAAAATATTTTTCTACCTTATTGAGTAATTTGTTCAATGTTATACCTTATAATTGCACTTAAAATAATATTATTATAATAGTAAGCTAAAGAATTACAATAAAAAAAATTGGGAATATCTAGAATGTAAGATATCTATGAATTTCTTGAAATAATCTACTGTTGTGCATTTATTTTCTTTCTTTTTTTTTTTTTAACAAAATATAGGTAAATAAGGGAGAAAAAGAGTTGCTTTAGATTAAAATTTCAATAAACAATTTAGGAATGAGTCCTAATTAAAGGGGTTCATAGCCAAGTCGGACCAAACCATT
>JBBYHK010000004.1:7986845-8001364 GCA_038382065.1 Adansonia grandidieri
TTTGTTTTTTGGCATTGTTTTGCAAATATGGAATCAACAATGAATGATTTTAATGGGGGGTTTCAAAGTTCAAGTTCATAAATTCAGAAACAATTTTTAAAAATTAAAAAGCTATTTTTCATACTGATATTTAAATAAAAAATATCAATTTTATATTTTTATTGTATTCTATTATATAAAAGAATATTTTTTGTTGTTGTATCTCGCCATACACTTGTTTTAATTTTTTATAAATGATCAAATCTTTACCGTATCATATATCCGCGTCCTCGTCACCTAAACATTTACTGTAAGTCTGGCAATTTGAAAGCTGCTTATGAGGTTTTCACATTGTTTTTTTTTTCTGAAATTGCCTGGCGCCTTGGTAAAGAGATGGTTTTAACCTATCAATCCATGTATTTTTATTAAGTTCGTATATTTTTTTTGAGTTATAATTATATTTAAATATTTTATATTTATATCAATTTTGATATATTAATAATTCATATTATATAATTTTAAAATATGCATTCGTATTATATTTTTATTAATTTATATATACGATAATCGTATAATTATATTTAATATTATAATGTCTTTTACCCTTTTAAGAAGATTGCTTTGTAAGAATTCAGGTTTAGTCGACGAAGAATGGAAATATTTTGACAGTATGAGAGCTGATTACAATATAATACCAACAATCTGAAATTATTCTTCCATGGTCGATCTTGGAAGAGCTTGACACCTTGATGAAGCTTTGGCATTTAAGACTTTCAATTTTTTTCATCAATATTTATCGATATTTGTTGCTATTAATTACAATAATGATACTAATCATTATATTTTTAACCACACAATAAAGGCAGCACAAATAGTGTCCGCGATCGCAATTGAAGTCTTCGATCATATTCTCTCAGATGGATAAGTGTTGGAAGTTCACAGCAGCAAAGATGAATTAGGCCTGCTGTTCAACTTTATGACTCAAAAATCGATCCCTTTGTGCATTTCCATTGTGTACTTGCACTTTCTGCACTCAAATTCAAAGCCTGAGAACCAAACAAATACTATATATATACTTAACAAAGTGCTTGACACTTGAAAAAGGAAAAAAACCCACGTTAATGGGTTTACCCCAAACAAAACGTTATTGAAAAGACACCAATATGTACAAAACAAAGGGAAAAAGAGCAAGACTAGATATTTTTATCCGTGAGATTATCAAATTCACGTCAACAACAACTAAAATATGTTACATAACACTCACAACTACGCTTGCAAGGAAATTTACAACTGCGATTTAGAACCATGCTCCAAATAGATCCGCACCTACAAGTGCAGCTTCAGTATGGAAATAAAAGCCTACACCTTTCCTTATATAAATATTGACAAATAACACCACAGTAACATGCATTCACCACCATTGCAGAAAACTCAGGTAACCAGAAAACAATGGTGAGAAAAAGAACCCCGTCTTCTTCCACTTGTTGAGAACCCGAACTCCATAACAAAGCAAAAATCACATCGAGGATTGGATCCAGAACTTGTTTCAGATCATGAAAACACCCACAGCTCCTAGCCCCAGCTATGATTTCCTGGAAAGATTAGTATCGGTTGATAGGTTGCGTCTGGTCCAGCGCAGCCATCCGTTCGGAAACGTCGGCTAATGACTTCTGATTGCATCCGATTAAAGCTTCCACGAAGTAACAAGTTTCGTCCTTGGTGTTCCCTTCGGGCACATCGACGACGAATGATTCAATCACCATGGCCCCTGGTCTTCCTTCAATGACCCCGGGATGAACCGTTATGATTGAAGAATAGTTCTGCAAAAATCAGTTAACAAAATTAATACTATGAAGCACGGACACATCCATTAGGGAAGTGCCAAAATGTAATATACGGGTTTAATATGAATATAATTCCGACACTATAAAATACGTATTGGATATATAAAGACATGTAAAAAAATAAAAATAAAATTGAAAACAATCAAAATATGATCAAAATACAGTTAGACTTGTTCAAACATGGTTGAATACATCCAGACATGCTATACATATATATATATATTAGCATTTTTCTCTCAAATTTGAAATTAAAGATAAAAATTTTGATTTTAATAAAATTTTCTAAAAGTTCAATCTCTAAATAAAAAATTTTAAAAATATTTGCATGATATTATTTAATTGAAAAATATTAATTTTACATTTTTAATTTGTCTTTATATAAAATTATTTTGTTGTCTCATCCTACAATAACGGAGTCCTAAATTTTTGAAATCTTGTATTTTAATATCTTTACCATGTTTAGTCATATTATGTGTCCGTATCCGTGCTTTGTAGACTATATAACAATCAAATTCCTTTGTTTCTTCTTTTTAAGTTAAAAAAATTGTGAATACGAGTTCTTGTACCCTGAGACGGTGGTCGCCGCCGACGATTTTGATGCCGAGAATGTGTTCATAATCATCAAGAAGTTCTAATCGTTCGGTGCTGGTGGTGGCCGGAAGGCCGGACTTGACGTTAACTTCTCTAACACTACCGATCCCAAGATCCCCTTTCACAACGCACCTGCTCACGAACGGCTTGTACTTCTGCGGCTGATCAAACCGCCTCACCAACGACCATACCTAAACATTATTCATCGTCCCATATACAGCCATTATTTTTAATAGACCAAACAATTTAAATTCGATACGATATTAATACAATAAAAAATACACATGAAAATGTAAAATAAAAATCACAGTATATATAATACGGAATATTCAGATATCGAAATTTATTTTAATATATAATATCTTAACGATTATCATACACAAAAATATAAGGACATCGACAAAAGTATATAATTGCAATAAAATTTATAAAAACACTAAAAAAATATTTTTCATTATCATTTTAGATAAAATTCAATTGTTATTTATTTAAAATTATAAATTTATATTTTTTAATTATTAAGAACCAAAAAAATTTAAATATAAGAGTATAAAGCAAAGTGATATTGGTGAGCATATCATTTTTATTTTTGTATTGATAAATATTGATATCAATGTGCTTAGGTGAACCATTTCAAATTTACTACTATTTTAAAAATATTTTTCATAATATATATTTATAACCTATTTGCAAATAATTTAACAAAATATATATTATATACACAAGCAAATATTAAATTTTAAATTATAAATATCCAATAAATAAATAAATAATATTTGAAAATATAATAAATTATTATTAATTAAATTCAATAGTATAATTTAATGAATATATTTTATTTTTAAGAATAATTATTAAAAATTAAAAATATAAAAAAATTATTAAAAAATATTAAATAAGCGCAAATTAAAAAAACAAAGAAGCAAGATAATGTACCAATTACCGATAAAGATCAATACAAAACCTAAAACGGTATAATATTAATACCGAACTATTAAGGATATATACAAAAAATGAATTGATTTAATATTGGTACTGGACCGAAACGGATCTCTACGAGACCTGAAATGATATAGCATTAATAACGTTTCGATTATCTACAATCAATACTCACAGATCAGTATGATTGGTACTACCTACTAAAAAAACACCTGGAGTACTACTACGTTGTAACAACTGGAAATAATCATCAAATATTCCGACATCTACTTCGGAATTCGGATCTTAGTGAAAAACTATGTATTTTTTTTTTTTAATCTGTGAAAATTATGGGAAAAAAAAAAGCAAGAAATTTTCGATACGAACATGAATTTGACTTCTGTTTTAACAATTAAAACAGAGGAAAAAGATGAAAGTGTTAGCAGATCCGAAGGAAAAAAGAAAAAAAAAAAAAAGAAAAAAGACCGAATCAACGGCCTAAAGCGGCGGCGACAAAATCGAGGAAATTCGAAGGTATCATCAAAAACTTACAAGATTAACAGGGGCTTTGATGTATTTCACAAGAGAAGAGGTGCACTGGTCGTCTCCGATCTGGTGCTTGTGATGTCTACTTATGTACTGTGCTTCCATCATAGAGTAAGCACCACCGCCGTTCATTTTTTTCTGATTGATATATCTGATCGAATGAACAATAATAATTACCTTTCGTTGTCTCTCTATAAATGAGAAGCTGAAAAAAGAAAAAAAAATGAAATTTACAGAAGAGTTTCAGAGGTATAAACTTACTCCTTTTTTTTTCCACTATTTTTGTTTTGGTTTTTGCAGAAGTAGAAAGGGAAGTGGACCTTCCCGCTTGGGTTTTATCTCGACTTGGTTCGATTTGGTTTGGTTTCGTACAATCTAATCTTATTTCTTTTTCACTTATATACAATGCCCCAAATAGCTAATAGTTATTGAACATATTACCTAAGGATCGTACTTTTTCGAAAAAAAAGAAATTAACATAATTATTGATTAGAAGTTTTTTTGTTTTATTTTTTTTTTCTGTCACGATACAAGCTATGATTTTTTATAGAATGAAATTGAATCAAATTTGGTTAAAATACAAAAAATTCTCGGAAACTATTTTATTTTCTTAAATAATTTTTTATATTTTTATTGTAATTAAATAAATTTTTTTATTTGTATCTAAATGAATAATTATTTCAAATTAAAAATTAATTTATGTTTAAGACTTATTTAATTAAAAATTAAAAATTAAAAAATTATTTGAAAATAAATTAAAAATTAAGATATTATCTAAGTGCTTGTTTGGTCACTTATTTTTAACGATTTTTTTTTTAAAAAAAAGAGAAAAAAATTTTTCGTATCTTATTTTAAAACATAACTTTTATAAAGAATTTATATATTTTTTTTTCAAATTTCTTTTAAAGATAGAAAAAAGTACTTATTTGAAAGAAAAAAATCTTTTAAAAATAAAATTTCTAGCTTTTATTTTTTCTTGATATATGCTTGCATGATAAATAGCTCTCAAAAATTAAATTACTAAATAATATTAATTTATTTTTAAAAATTTTTATTTTTATAAGAGATTTATTTTAATTTATAAGTTAAAAAAAAAAAGCAAAACAAACTCTCTTGTGCAAATTAAAAATTAATATTTATTTAAATAAATAAAAATAATAGATTTATGTAAATAAAGCAATCAAATTAAATTTTTTTATTATTTTAATCATTAAAGTCTTTAAAATTTACACCTATCCATTTACTATTGCAATAAGTGCTAAAATATCTAAATGACGGAAACTTTGACCTCCTTTAACTATTTTTCATGATGGATTTTTTTTCCCTTTTACTTTGCATTTAACTGCAAACGAAAGTTAAATTTTTTTGTCAGATTAATGGAATTTTAATTTATATTATCAAAAAATAAAAATTAAGCACCTTTTTATTATAATTTTTAATAAATTTAATAATTTAATAATTTATATTTATATTATTTTATATATCATAATTATATTTAAAGTATTATATATTTATATAAACTTTAATACATTAATAATTTATAGTATATAAATTTTAAAATATTTTTATATCAATATCAATATAAATATCATATTATATTTTATTATATTTTATATTTTATAATTATATTATATTCAAAATTAAGACTATAAATTTTTGCAATATAAAATTTAATAATATCAAAATCTATCATATAAATATAATAAAAATTAATTAAACATATAAATATATAAATATTTTAAATATAATTATAAAATAATAAAATATATAAATATTATATAAATATATGAATTATCGCTTTATCGTGCTCGAGGCATGCGGACGAAGAGATGGGGTTAGGTCCAGCAATGGGTGGCAGGGAACTGTTTGGGAAAGTCTAAAAGTTTGGAGAATGGACCCACGAAAGTAACATTTGTCTTCGAACAAGACGCTTTATGCTGCAACGGTAAAGAAAGTTTAGGAATCTACCCTTTATGCCAAGTTGATGCCTTGTCCCGCCCTTTTTTCTTCGTTCTTATCATTGAAGGCAAATTCCAAATCGTTGATTTTAAGCTAATCGCCCCACTTCAGCAAAATATTTGTAGAAAAAGGCCAAATGGTGGGACCTTCCATGTTTTATCTTCACTGGCACTGTCTAGCAAACCAATATAATATTATATATAGTCTAAAATTTAATTAACGTGTAATAATATTACATTAGTTGTTTTCATTACGTATAAGTAGAGATAAAAGAATTTGTCACGTGATAAATTTGAAGTAAGTAATAAGTAAAACTAACATATAATAACAATAAAACAGAACATGTCTTGCTATTATATTAAAGATTTAACTTAAAATATTTGATAAAAAATTTAAAAAATAGAATTACATTTATACAATCAAACCTAAATTACTAGTAAATAAGTTGAAAACTAAATACAATATAAAGGTAAAAATTAGTATTCTAATATAATCCCAAAATAAATATTTTTTCAAAACAAAAAATTCATTATAAACATTTATAGTCATTGTGTTTAATAACTAATTTTGCTCCTTTCCTTTGTGTTATAACTTTTAGGTATTATAACTTGTATAGTCAGTTGTATCGATATCATACGAGTAAAGCAGAAAATATTTTCTAAAACCAAACAAACCCTTCATTTATCTTTTTATTTTCTCTAAGACCAAGCAAGGAAATGAAGAAAAAACCATGAAGTTGAAATGTCTATAGCGAAATTCAGCTTAGGATGTCTAATTATTGGTAAGACCAAGCAAGGAAATGAAGGAAAAACCATGAAGTTGAAATGTCTACAGTGAAATTCAGCTTAGGATGTCTAGCTGTTGGTAACCTTGACAAGCTAAAACTTTAATATCTACATGAACATTTTGCAAACCTACAACTAACAAAAAGACAAACTTATCCAGTTCTTCATCTATTTAACTTCTATGAAATGTTTTTCATATATAATCTAAGCTGAAAAAGAACTAGTGGATTATGGCTGTCAACAAATATCCCATATGGTTGTTTTGGCCGGTCAATTCTTTCATTTCGGCCAAAGAAAATAACAAATGAAGTAAATAATCACTATGTTACATTTCAAATCCAGATTATTCATCAGCTAGGAATTGGTTTTTATAACTTCAAATTCTACTTTTCCTTTTGCATAGAGCAAGTATATATAAAGAAACTAAACACAATGACTGCACAATGTTGTTAGAGGAACCACAAGCCTCTGCTACCACTGAAAATTAGACACCGGTTAGGGCCATTGACTATTTATTTAGAAATATTTTGGTGAAGTGTCTGACTGATGAAGTGGTTGTTGAGTCACCAACCCCTTAAAAACATCTTTTCTAATTATAACAGGTATTTTAATAGGTCTGCAATGCAGTGTTATGATCTTTTATATATATATATATATATAAATGCACTCATCAGTGCACTATAGACATTTTCATCATAAGATGTGCATAAATTTATGTATGAGTCACAAATGAGAATCACCAGCTTATGGATAAGCTTAATCATTCTAAACTTGGACCAAAAGAAAAAGTTTGATAAATATATTCACGGTTATAAGCATATGTTATAATAGTCAATTTTATGTTATTATATTTGCATTGTATTTTAATTATTTTTTTATGTAATCATATGGGTTCAAGGTTGTTATGTTTAGGAAATTTATTAAAATTATTATTTTTTAAGTTTTTACTTTATCTGTAACCCTTCACTTACTGTATGTAAGGATTGTAAAATTCGATTTGCTTTGTGGATTCCTCTCCAAATGGGAGTTTTTGTTTTTTGTTTTCTTTTTGGAAAAGTGGAGTTGGGGTGGAGCAAGATGATTTTGATAAATGCTTTCTCTCCTTACTTTTTAAATTATAATTTTACCACTTAATATATTTTATATATATTTTTGATATTTTTAGTATATATATATGTTAGATATATATAAATATACACACAAAAGTAATATAATATGCTAATATTATATATGTTTATGAATAAATTATAATATATATTTTATAATATTAAATTAAAAATTATTAATAAAAAACTGACTTAAAACATCATGAAGCTGTTAGTGATGTAATTGGCATCTATAGAAGTGGATGTTTTCAACATCCAGGTTACAGTGGATATGGATAAGGCAATTTTTGCCTATCTCATTCTGTTTTATATATGTAAAGACTTATACCCACACTTGTGAGGCACTTTTTGTAGATAAAATCGTGAGATTCGATGGGTCAAAGCAGATAATGTCTTACTAGTTGGGTACAGCTCTTTACAAATGATATTAGAGTGCACTTACTAGTCAGTGAGAACTAAATGTTACATCGTGAGAGTCACTTTTAGAATCTTATAGGAACTAAGTATTATATGATAAGAGCTACTTCTATAATCTTAATACTTGGTGTGATTTTGATTGTATCTTTTTCGTATTAGACTTGACAAAGACATTAAGCTTTAGACAGAGAGAGCTTTTAATACCCCAGTCTTACATTGAGAAAATCTGAAGACCTCTTATAGCATATATGTAGAGGCTTTCCCATACTTTATAAGTGCCTTTTGTGGACAAAACCAAAATACCAAATGGATCAAAGCAGATAATACTTCGAAAATCAGATGCAAGTATTGACAATAATTTAATAACAATATATTTTTATTTTATTTATTTATAATAGCATTTTTATTTTATTATTTTATATTTAAAATTGAAAAAAAAATCAAAAGCAATAATAAAAATTACCTAAATCTAAAGCTAAATCTTAATTTTCTGTTTATCATTTATGAACATATTTTTAGTTGTTGGTTAACCTATTCAATTATATATTTAAGAATATGTTTATTTAATGTCTATTAACAAATTTATTTAATTTAAATGAATTAATTTTGAATAAACTTATTAATAAATAATTCAAACTTAATCAAAAAATTATTAATAAATACTACTATTTTACCTTGACTTGTGATGAGTGTCATATATGGGTTTGTGTTCGATAGAGATATGCTCATTTTTTAAATGTTTTTTTTCATATATTTGGAGGATTATACACCCATACTCGTATTTGAATATTTGTTAGACACGGGTATTTTAGGAAAAGTGAAGTGTCTAGGTAACATAGCTAGCAAAGAGTTAGAATCTTAATTTTGTTTACTTCTACACAGTTTTGGCACGCACTTGAAACTTTTATGGTTAAGCATGTCATGAATCAGAGGTGGATACATTCAATTTCTATACGTATAACTATGTAAATCTTTTTGACAGTTTTGATGCTTTTGGAGTTGTTAAGTTGTCAATTTTCTAGTTGGCTATGCACTGCTAATTGGTGTTATGCATAAAAATAATTTTCTATTCTCCAGGTAATTTCTTTAGGATACGCAGTGCATTTTCATTTGGAGCGAAAAGGTTGGCAAGATTACTTGATTGTCCCAAAGAGGACCTGTATTATGAAGTAAATCAGTTCTTTATGAATACGTGGGAAAGGCATGGCCGTGGCCAATGTCCTGATGCACCAAGGAATAATCTTTGGCACTTGAGATTTTCAAATTTGGACCACACTCATGGATCTAAGAACGTTAGGAACAATTCAAGCAGCAAAAGAAATGATATTTCCTCAGAGCGTGGAACTCAAGCTGAAGGAGCTCAAGTATCATGTGGTGTTTCCTCATATAATTTTAATTATCCATCAGAAAGCACAACTACAATTAGTGATGTATCTACTGTTTTTCATACTCAAAACCAAAAGAGCAATGGTAGCATGAGCAACTCAAAGACCTCAGATCAGGTTAGACGTGATTCTAATTTCAATCAGAATGTGCATAATGATACAGGTCTGAGAATTTCTAAAGTGGAAAATTTGCTGGCTTATGTTCAAGGAAGAAATCCTTTTGCAAGGACCCGTTCCAGTCCTGAGCTTACTGAAACTTACAAGGAAGCTACGTCTCAAGGAAGGTGGAACAGAATGCCAGAGAGTGGGAAAACACGTATTGGTCTTATGAGGTCAGATAATAAGGCGAGGAAGGACACAGAATCTGATATGTTGGCAAGCCATAATATTAAATCTTCACGTGATGATCCTTCATCTATTAGGCAAGCTTCAGCACGTCAAAGCGATGCTGCTGCTGATCCAAACAGTATTCTTAATGGATACTAAGATGATTTAGGCTTGGGAACTATGGGTCAGGACTTTTCTTTAATTCCAGGTTCACAAGGAATGCTTCAAGAAGAGCAAGATCTAGTGAACATGATTGCAGCTTCTACAGCTCATGGCTTTAATGGTCTGGTTCCCGTTCCACTATATTTAGCTGCATGTCACTTACCCGTTCCTATCCAATCTCTATCAATGGGATACAATCAGAGAAATTTGGGCGGAATTGTTCCTACAAATATTCGAATGTTTCCCCAAGGATTGGTCTCTTCTCCTTTAGCCCATTATTTTCCTGGCACTGGATTAGCCTCAAATGCAGAGGATTCAGTTGAGCCCAGTAGTGAAATTTTTTATCCTCCAGAAATGAACGCAGGGAAAGTGGAACATGGGTTATGGCATGAACAAGACAGGGGCTCTATTGGTGGTTTTGATCTTGATAATGGAAGTTTTGAAATGCTTTAGTCAGATGATAAGCAACTTTTAATATCAGCAGGCTATAATCTTGTTCCTTCATCTAGGGTAGGCAGCTCTGGTAGTTCTACAAAATTCCAACAGAAGTTTACCAAAGAAACTCGAGGATCAAGTAGGAATCATCTAGGTGTTTGTCAATATCAAGATAACAGATGTAATGATGCTTATATTGATGAAAGATCTGCTAGTTCTAGATCCAGGCCTGCTTCACATACTAGTTCACTCAGAAGTAAAACCTCATCAGAAAGTTCTTGGGAAGGGTCATCAGCAAGGGTCTCTAAGCCAGCTAGGGAGAAACGGGGTAGGAAAACGGCCTCTTCTGTGCTCCCTTCTGCTGCATGTGGGAAAGGTAAGAGTGTATCTGAACATTCCTCTCAGGCAGATAACAATGGAGAGACTAGAATGCACCATCAATAGTGGGCACTGCAATGGCAGAAAGAACTATTGGACCTAAGCCAGTTGGTTCTTTGCCTGTTCTAAGGAATCAAATGCCTGGATTTGAGGCAGCTCAAACAAGTGGCTCAGATCCACTGATATCCATTGCTCCATTCCTCTTAGGTTCAGATTCAGGGCAAAGAACTATGGATAATTCTGAAGTTCCTCCTTTTGCCTTCAGGATAACAGGGCCGCCAGTTCCACTTTTGTTGTGTCCTGTGTACAACATTCCAGCAGAAACAGGAACTCCAGATGCACCAACAAGCCATGTTAGTTGGGATGAAGGTTTGGATAACAATGAATCTGGTAAAAATTTTAAATTATCCAAGGGACTTGATTCGTCGGAAGTGTTAAGTACTTCTAGTTCTATTAGAAAGGCTACATTTCTTGAGCCAGCAGAGCATAGATCTGACATTCTTAACGATGACATTGCTAGCCATTGGTAAAACTTGCTGTATGGTCGGTTTTGCCAAAATTCACTATATCCTCCACATTTGATTTATCCTTCACCCATTGTGATGCCGCCTCTCTATTTACAAGGTTATTTCCCATGGGATGGTCCCCGGAGACCTCTTTCATCAAATGTAAATCTCTTTTCTCAACTTATGAGTTATGGCCTCATATTGTTCCTGTTACTCCCATCCAATCTGTTTCAAATAAACCTTCCCGTGTATATCAAAGGTATGTAGATGAAATGACAAGACATCGCATTGGTACTGGGACATACCTGCCAAACCCTGTAAGTGACATATGACAATCTGTAATGAGCCTTTATAACTTTATATTTCTGCCTTTGAACTTTGCATGCTTTGAAGAGTAAGGATGGTTATATGGTCATGTTTTTTCCATTCTCCGTTAATTGGGTATACACCATTACAGTGGACTATCATTTGAAATGCAACCTTATGTTTGTCACAAGATGGTACTACGTTAGTCTGTTTCATCCATTTTTTTTAGAGTGATCTTATTATTGTGTAGCTCCCAATTCTGTGTTATTCAGCCTTGAGAACTATAACCTTAAATAATTTTTGTATATGATTTTTTTTCTACTTCAGAAAGCTTCAATGAGAGAACGTAATTCTGCAAATACAAGGAGGGGAAAATATAATTATGATAGAAATGACCACCATGGAGATAAAGAAGGGAACTGGAATGCCAATTCAAAGTCGCGACCTGATGACCGCAGCCATAGTTGCAACCAAAATAAAAAGTCAAGGTTCAAGGTTGACCAATTTGCTGTCCTTGTCGGTGACAGAAGAGCCGAGGGGCCTCGGGGCTTACATAGGAATGATTCATTTACTTCATGCCAGTCTTGTTATAGACCAGTCCACTCTAATTCTTCGCCAAGTAGTTCTGCCGGCATGCCATATGACATGTACTCTCTGCCAGCCATGAACCCCTGCAGGGTGTCGTCTAACGGACCTACCATTCCATCTGTTGTCATGCTGTATCCCTATGATCATAATTCTAGTTATGGTTCCCCTGCTGAACCACTTGATTTTGGCTGTCTTGGACCATTGGGTTTCTCAGGCATGAATGAAGTATCACATCTAAGTGATGGAAGTAGCTCAAGTGGAGCATTTGATGAACGAAGGTTTTATGGTACCTGTGCTCAATGGTTGTCACCAGACCATCCCTCCTCACCCACCTCCGAAGGTAATTTGTCTTGTTTGTTTGAGATAGTTTCTTTAGAAGACTTACTGAAAGCAGTCAGCTTTAAAGCTACCCTGCATCTATACAATTGTCGAACTGCTTTTGCTGGCCTATCAATAGAGTTGATGGTCTAGTAACTTCTACAGCCCAACTTGAATGAGCTGTGCAAATTGCTGCCTGCTGTCCACCTCCCATCCTGACATATACCCTATTGCTCCGACTTCATTTCTTTTGAAGTACCCATGTCCAACGCATTTCCAGACATGAATATGGAGATATGACCCTTTGAGGATTCTCTGAATACGTGCAAAAGCTTTAAAAAATAAACATATTTGTGTACATATTCGTATCCGACATTCATATCTGAGTTTGAGTAATATAGCCTGACATAACCTACTGCTGCCACCTTTTTCCAGGCTGGTGTTTTCATATTTCTTGTGGGTTGTCTCAGTCCTGAACCATGAGTCCATGACTGGTGGTTATATCATATATGGCTATTAAATTTAATTTAAAATTGGATCATAACCCTCTCTTTAAGTTTATACCTTCAATGTTTCAAGATTTTATTCTTTCTTTTGTTTCAATCTGATTGTTTTATGATGCTGTCGTTTATTTATTTTAATAGGAGACTTCGATTTTATTGCCAGATCCATGCCCTGGAAAAAATACAATTGAAGGATGACGATTCCCCAGCCCTTCGCCTTGCCATATGAGGGAAGAAATGATGGTGGCAATCCCTATAATATGAGAAAACCTCCCCTTACCAGGTTTTTGTTCTCATCTCACTCATTAAAGCAAAGAAGTAGATTTTTCTGATTCAGTGATTCTTAATGGTTTTTCTCACTGGATGGTCACGCTTGCTTCTTGGTTTGTGCTTGTAAGTACACTCTGAACGACAAAAAATATTTTTGAAAGTGCTCGATTTTTGAGGCTATAACTAATAACAGATTAACGTTGAAAGGAATGCAGGATTCAAGAGGTTAGTGTTTAAACTTAGGTTCTACACATTGTAACTGAAATAGGATCTCTTTAGTATTACAACTGAGCTCTATATCACGTTATAAATTGTAATGATTAGGATTTCATTTCCCACATTGTAGTAGGTTTTTCTTTTCTTTTTTTTTTTTTTTTTTCATTTTTAATTTCAGTCCACCAGCTCTCTTTTTTGTTAGCTTTCTTGTTGAAAGTTACCAGTGTATTATGATCGAACAAAAACTGAGAAAGAAATTTCCTTGCCAAATTAATACTAATTAAGCCAATTTACAGATATCTTGTATATTACGAGTTGACCATTCATGCTTAACGTCTTCATTATCCACAATGGAAGGAAATGAAAGGAAAGCATTCTCTCTCTCTCTCTCTCACACACACACACACACACACACTCACACATACACACACACACACACACACATTATTTATCTTTTTGGATTTATATCAAATCACCAAAGTTTTTATTACATCAAATAATTTGCATATTCGTATCATATTTATATTATTTTTCGTTTTATTAGAAATATTATAGTGTATATATTTATATGAATTTTAATTTGTATATATAAATTTTGACACATTTATAATACTTGTATTGTGTTTATGTTAATTTCTTGTAAAAACCCATCTCAACGACCTAACAATAAATTGAAAAGGAATTTCTTGAGACCAGAATGCAAGATTAATCAAAACTATTAATTTGTTGGTTCGAATGTGATAGTGGAGGGGGCTAGGCTTTTGTCTACCTGTTTTGTTCTAATATGAGTTAAATCCATGAGAATGTGCTACCACCCATCATCATCACCAAAACCTATTGTAACGTTAGTCAATTATCACCAGGATGTTAGTGATAGTTGTTTGCAAAACGTTTGAAGTAGGACGTTCTTGAGTGTTGGAAATTTTAAGCGAAAATTTTAAACGAATTGGATCAAATTCAGATTCAAATAAACTGGATGA
>JBBYHK010000004.1:8030889-8041111 GCA_038382065.1 Adansonia grandidieri
TCGAGTTTTATTCGGTCTTTAAAAGTTCTTGCAATTCTTGGTTTATGGTTTTATTCTTGCCAGTTCAACGATTTCCCGATTATGTTAATGATGTTGAACCACTAGACATATTGTTATCGATTGAGCCAATTAATCTAATATGATTTTTTTATCACTGATTTTAGATTTAACTTTCATAAGCATCGTTGAAATTAAACAAAGAGCAGATTAGGCCTGTCATGTCAACCCAGAGCCACGATTTCGAATGGGCAAATTTGCAGCTTTGTGATAAGAAACCATCTTATTGGGCTATGTTATCGGTTTTTAGGCCTGGTATCCCTTGTGAATAATTTCAATTTTAAGATCCTTATGGCCTGTGGCCTTATACAATATCACTATTAGAGTTAGAGTTAATGTTAAGAATTAAATGAATCAATTCTATTTTATTAAAAAAATTAAGTGACAATATTAGAATAAAAAATTAGAGATATTTAAATTTTTTTTAGTACTTAATGACATTAATTAAAGTGATATTTTAAAAATACGTAATTAATGTAGCTTTTTAATTCAATAAGAATAATATATAAAATATAAAATTTTTAAAAAATAATAAAAAAATTTAAATGACTCTTATAAACAGACGTCAATCACAATTCATTAGCATTGCTTAAAGCCGCTACTAACATTTGCCATTTTTCAAAATTTCATTATCTGCCATATATCAAGTTTCAAGTCTTACTAATGGTTAAAGGGGATCTTATCTCACTGTTTTCTTTTTTTTTTCCCTATTTCTATTGATCCATTCCAGGTGTAGGTGTAGCCGTCTAAGGTCTACAAAGCAACCTCTTTTGACCAATAAATTTCTTATTTCTCTAAAACTAGTTATAGTAATTTATGATAATCTCCCTCCTGCCTGCCTAGCATTTCACCAATAATAATAATAATAAATAAATAAAAGTTTAAACAATATTTATAAGCACGGTTAACTTTTAAAAGATAAAAAAAATTTATAATTATTATTATATATTTTTAAAATTTTATAAAAATAATTAATTTAATATTAAAAAATTAAAATAATTAAAAGATGTTTATAGGTATCGAACCGTAATAAATATTCATGCCGGATTTGGAATGATTGCTGAAGGCCAGACTCCAATAAATAGAATAAGGTAACATAAGCCTCTAGCTTTAAGTCATGGTAAGAATTTGGTACGGAATAGTCTCCGCGGTTGCACTTGCCACCGTTTTCTTTAAGAAAATCATCAGATCAAAGCGAAACATTCTTCACGTGCCTCTTTCTTTCCACGTATAAAGAAAATGACAGTGGTCATGCATTGGATGCTTCATAGTTTTGAATAAGATTGTGTGTGTTTGTCTATATATATATATATATATATATATATATGTCTCTGTGTGTGAGATCTAAATATTATTTAAATATTCTTATTTTAATTATAAATACTTTTAAAATATTCTGACGACAATTATATCCCAATAAGCATTATTTTTTTGATGTATCCATCAAATAAATCAAAGTGGCAGTGACGGTCTTAAAACCGAAGGAAGAGTGATAAGAGATTGGGGATGGAATTTGGAAAGAATCACACCAATTGTGGTCATGATTTTGTTTATGTAGGGTTTATATGTTTTCGGTTATGATTGTAAATTCACAATTACCTTCATATAAAATCAGTTCAATGGTTACTGAACCTGCTAACAAATTTATTGTAAAAGAAAGAAGTACTTTTTGAATATCAATTGAATATATAAATATATATAAATATGAAATATGTGTATAAATCAGAACTAACGATTGTAAATTTACTTAGTTAATGCCGTATTGGACTAACGATTTTTCTAAAAAATACTTGCTAATAATTATAATTTAAATAATAAATAAATTCAAGACATATTAGTGTTAAGTCAACGTTTCATCTTAGATTTCATTACTATCTATCATCATCAAAACCGACCATATTCCAAGCCGACTGCCGGCAATCTCAGTGCTGCAATCCTCACCCCTCGCCACCTCATAGTTTCCATAATCATATACAATTATAGTAACACAATTTTGATGTCAAGGTTTAAAAAAGAAAATTTCCTCAATGGATGCTTATAGATATCCTCTAAGACCTTAACCTTAAACTTCAATTTTAATTTTTTAATATTAAATCAATTATTTTTATAAAATTTAAAAAAATATATAATAATTATATATATATATATATATATATTTTTTTTTTTCTTTCCATTTTCAAATCTCGTCGGGTGCAAAAGAGGACAGCTCTAGAGAACTATGTTTGAAAAAAAAATTTCATCATTCTGACCAAAAAAGGAAGTTCCATCATTGTATTTGAATGACAAAACAATGCAATAAGAGACGTGCAACGTTGATGTATGAGACAAAAGGAGGTAAATAACAATAAAGAATTTAATCAATATTCTTAAAATAAAATTTATTTTAGTAAGAAGAGAGTGGGACCAAATTGGATGTTGGGTGAGCTGTGGGACACTAATAAATCATATTCACATTCACTTCCCATTTCGGCCTTTCCCAGATGTTAAAAAGAAAAAGGGAGAGTGAAAGGGATTTTGCATATTTTTCCACCAAGGCAGGCAGCCCCTTTCACTTCTTTTTACAACGGCCAAAACACTGCTTTTTTTTTTTTTTTTCTTTCACATGTCGCAAACAGGGAAAAAGGAAAGATACCTAATAAAGCATAATATTGGACCGAATAAAGTTCTAAAGGTGGAAAAAAATGTAAAATAAAATAAAATTATAGCAGTCTGAAGAAGGTCGCAGATTACACAGTGAAGTCCATACGCCGTCGTTTAATGATCTAATCGTGAAATGACGACGCCTTATGAGGAGGTTTGCTTTCTTTCCCTTCGACGTTGGGAAACGATCCTATGAACTCGGTTTCTTTGTCTCTGTCTTTTGGTTTTCAACTTTTTTTTTCCTTGTCCAAACTGGAACAAAATAGAGCAGAGTATTAATTCAGATTTCTTCAGAAAACTCATACTATCATCTTTTGACTGGAAATTTCAGGGTTTTATCACAAATTCTCCGTTACTTCATTGTAGTTCCCTGCTAAATTGTCTTTTAACAACTATTCACAGCTTTCCTTTCGCTGTTTGCTCTCTGAGAAACCCAAGAAAACGAAGGAGAAACTTGCTTAAAAAAAGGACAACATCTATTCAGCTTATCACTTCCTGCCCTTTTTTCCCCTTGTTCTCTTATAGTTTTTGGATTTTGGCTAGAAAGATATGTTTTTTTCTTAAATAAAACGAGTTCGACTGTGATTTGTTGTTGCCAGATTAATGAGAGATTTTTAAGCTCTTTAAAAGAATAATGGAAGGATTCTAAATTATTTTTGGTGTAACGTCGTTTTCTTATTCGTTGGTAGGGCTTTGAATGACTCAAAAAATGGCCGAGTCAACCAAAGTAAGGTTGGTTCGGTGTCCAAAGTGTGAAAACCTTCTTCCAGAGCTTGCTGATTATTCTGTTTACCAGTGTGGTGGCTGCGGTGCTGTTCTCCGAGGTACCTCTCCTTTCTCTTCTCTTTTTTTTTTTTTTTTTTTTTCTCTAGTTGCTTATTTGGTTGATGAGAAAGTTGCTGAATACAAGAGAAAGAAATTTGATTTTGGGTCATTGATCCGTGTTAATCTTGTTCCTTTATATGTTGAAATTTGAACCAATTGCTTAAATTGAAGGGTTAGGTACATTTAAGGTATGGGTCATGCATGGTGTTTTGGACTAGGAAAAACGTATTAGAATCCAATTTTTAGTTATTTCTTTTGTATTTATCAGTAATGGCAAGGAGCATTCTTGGAAAATTCGAAGTTGGGCTTTGTTCTTTTCATTTACTTCGTGCTACACTACCTTCACTTGGATTGATGATTAAACCTACCATATTCATTAGAAGAGGAAAGAATTTAGAGGGCTTAAGCCTCACCATTTTCGTTTGTTAGAAGCCGATATGGTAATAAAAGTATATTAGTGTAATAACAGAACTCTGCGATCAAAAAATGAAATCATTCAAGGCTTCGGATTACAGTTTCTTGTTGTTTACTGAACCTTTAGGTCTTGATCTTCCATGAACTTTATTGTATTTCCTAATTTTAATAGTGGAATGTTGTTCTCTTAGCAGCAAATATTAGGAATCGTGAAGCAGATGCCTTCTCTGAGAAGTCAGAAGAAGACAAGCTTGGTGGAGTTTCTAGCAAATCCCAAATTCCTTCAGCAAGGGGAATAGTAGACTCAAGTGATGCCTCTGATGCAGATGTTAAGTCAAGTGCTGGCTCTTTGAGATGCGATCAAAGTGACCTGGAGAAGAATAATGTTGACTGCACTGATAGAAGTAGGAATGAATCTAAGGTTGCTGGTGATAAATGTTCTGTTGAGAATGCAACTAACATTTGCAGGAATAACGATGAAATAGTAAATTCTGTTGGAAGAGCACAGGAGGATTTGGATTCCAATTTTGGATGTACTGGTGGATTACAAAGAGTGGGGAAGATGTCAGATTGGCAAGCTGGGAAGCAAGGAGAGATGGAGGGGTTTCAGAGAATTCCAACAGCTGTTGTTGAAGGTGTGCGGCTTTCTACTTCAAATCATCCAGATGAAGGCCCGTCAAACCATCATTTGGATTCTTCTTATGGTCATAGCGATTCATTGCAGAATCAAACTGACCAGGATGGTTCTAGTAGAATTCACCTTGAACAAGATCGAGCTGAGCTTCTGAGGAAGCTAGATGAGCTAAAGGAGCAACTTAGTCGTTCTTGTGATGTGGTCGATAAACCAAAGGAGAAGGTTACACTTGGGAGGGTTGTTCCTCCGGAGTCTTATGGTGGTGCTGATTCCTGGTTTCCAAATGGGTCTTCCGGATCAAAGAAGTCCCCAATGCCTCTCTATGGACCTGATAAACACGCTGCAGGAGCAGGACCCTCTTATTTTAGTCATTTTCCAGAACCATTTACTTATCCTGTTGGGCATGATATGACTCGGTATGGGTTGTATCCTCCGATGCACGATCCAAATCATATTCCTGCATATGGAGATTCTTTTGGATCCCAAATGCTTGGAAGAGCTCCACACCAGTTGCATGGAGAATACCAACAACAGCCACCACATCCATACTTTTCTGGGCAGTATATGGAAGGTAATCATGACACATTTATGCCATATCCACAAAGTTCAGTGTTGCACCAGGCTTCTTGTTCTTGCTTTCATTGTTATGAGAAATATCGGCGAGGTGCAGCACCTGTTCCACCCAGTTCATTTGGCAATAAAAGGTTCCCTGATG
Organism: Adansonia grandidieri; assembly: GCA_038382065.1. Classification (NCBI taxonomy): domain Eukaryota; kingdom Viridiplantae; phylum Streptophyta; class Magnoliopsida; order Malvales; family Malvaceae; genus Adansonia; species Adansonia grandidieri. The sequence goes on from JBBYHK010000004.1 coordinate 8,036,175, forward strand.
GGCGTTGTAATCCAATGTACCATGTTGAGAACCATGGGACTTTTAGTTCACATTTCCATAGTTCTAGGACTACGATGCCTTCATTGAACATGCGTGATACACAAGCTCATGCTAGATGGCCAAGTGATTTTAACTCAGACATAGGTGGTTTTGTTCAATGCCGTCCCCAGAGGGTGGTGGTCACCAGTGGTGGCCGCCGTATTCGTCCTATAGCTGGTGGTGCTCCATTTATTTTGTGTCATAATTGCTTTGAATTAGTACAAATGCCCAGGAAAGTGCTGCTCATGGGGAAAAATGAACTTAAATTACGTTGTGGAGCCTGTTCAACTGTAATAAACTTCACTGTCATCAACAAGAAGCTGGTTCTTCATGATCATGCAGAAACAAGAGAGATTGATGATAACTCTAATGGAGTTGTCAATGATAGTTCCTCGTATTTCCGTGGCCGTGCGAACCGAATTGTCGCTAACTACTCGTCTGATGACTATGACCATTCTGGTTATGATTTTCAGTCAATGGACAGAGAACCTGTTGCATTGTCAGCGGGCCAGGTTTTGAACTCAGTCAGACCTCAGGAAATGCAAAGCTTTCACTCTTCATCTCCAAGCACCTCTGAGGATGACAACAGTCTGGATGTTTTAATAGCTTCAAGAGGGGAAGCGAATTCTGTCCAGCAGCCAATCAAACCCAATTTATCTTCCACACCCGCGGGCTCTCCTCTTCAGGAGCACTTTGATCACTCGTCCAGCAACAATGCAGTCAAACGATTTGGGAAGGGAAATCGTAGTAATCGCTCTGATCATGAGAAAGTTGTGTCAAACAAGGCTACCGCACGACAAAATTCTTTAAAAGAGGCATCATTACCTGCTGAGATGGAGGTGTCATTCGATGAGTACTCTAATACTGGAATTTCTCAAGATTCAGGGGATGCAGCCAGAGAAGATGATCAACTGAAAATGTCAAAAGGAGGTGAATCATTTTTTGCAAATATTATCAAGAAGAGTTTTAAGGATTTCTCAAGATTTAATCAAACAGAGGATCGTGGGAAAAGTAATGTTTCAGTTAATGGGCATCCTATAACTGAACGTGTACTTAAAAAAGCTGAAAAGTTGGCTGGACCAATTCATCCTGGACAATATTGGTAAACATACATTGATTTTCATTTTATCTGCTATGACTTTTAATTTCAATGTATGGCAATCGTGATGGGCATGTACATTCCTATGTAGAGGAATGGATCTACAAAATTATTTTTAAATTGAATGATAAATAAAATCTGATCCTGATATTGCTTTATCTAACTATAATCTATTTGCTTTTTGCGCCTGTAGTTTCTTGGGCATTTGAATAATTTATGTTCTTTTATTGCACATGCCTAAATCAGGTATGATTTCCGAGCTGGTTTCTGGGGTGTTCTTGGTGGGCCTTGTCTTGGCATAATTCCTGTAAGATCAAATAATTCTTACCTAGATATTAGCAGATACGCGTTTTTGTTGTTGTTTGGTTTTGCCAATAAACGTTTTTTAAACTGAATTTCTCTTGCAGCCATTCATCGAAGAATTTAACTATCCGATGCCAGAAAATTGTGCTGGTGGGACCACTGGTGTTTTTGTAAATGGTAGAGAGCTCCATCAGAAAGATTTGGACTTGCTTGCCAATAGAGGGCTTCCAACCGATAGAGATAGATCTTACATCATTGAGATATCAGGCAGAGTCCTGGATGAGGACACTGGTGAAGAGCTAGATTGCCTTGGCAAACTTGCCCCAACGTGAGAGCTAATTCTGACTTTTTTTTTTGTTTTTCTTTTTTTTTAAGTTTTTGTTCATCTCCTGATACCGTTATACATGCTTTTTGTTAGGTAGTTAACTGTTGATAGAAGTAGAACTAGTTGAAAAAGAGCCCTGTTTCTTTAAATTCATCCTGCAGGTTAATGAGTACTGATATGCTCATGAATGTTTTATACAGTAATCATTAGTAGCCACAATTCTAGTACTTCTTTGAGTGTTGTATTTCGGAATAAGCCTCGAGGCCAATGAGATCTTAGTTTAAGTTGCAAAGACATGGCTTTGAGATATCCTAGCATGAAAAGAAATAGGGTTGATGGGTTTTATCAGGTGATATACCTAGGGCTACATAGATGGATGGTTAGTAAACGTACTTTCCGTGCTTTGATAGTGGTTGATGGCTGTAATAACATTCATGTGAGATTTCCTTTTCGTAAATGATTGTAAGAGTAGTACATCATTCCTACATTTTTGGTTGATGATATTAAAGTCTACTTGTCAGTAATATTTATTTTTAGTACATCATTTCAACATTGTCCAGTTCAGTAGGTTTTTTGGAAATCTATCTCTTTAGCAAAATCATCGGTTTTTTTTCTTGCTTTATTGTATCCATTATAACTTTGAACTCATTTTTCTATTATTTTTTATTGCTATTTAGAATTTTGTATCTCAAGGTGGGATTTCTTTGTTAGGAAACTATCCTCAAGCATTCTTGATATGTTTTTTTGAACAGAGTTGAGAAAGTGAAGCATGGTTTCGGCATGAAAGTTCCAAGAGCAGCTGCATAATGATTTCAAAACGAGCCCCGGAGTTTTCCCGCTGGTACAAAAAATGTTTTGGTTCATTCTAAATCAAGTGGATAAAATAACCATTTTGGCAAGCCGGTTGGAAGGTCTGAAACCCGAAATGATGTTTCTGTAGCTACTCTGGGTTTGTCAATGTTGAATGGTTTCTTATAATAGCGATAAGGTTTCTGATTTATTTGATATTTTTCACTGGTTGTTACAATACACATTCTAAATTATTGCTTTTCTCTATGCTGCATTTTGCATATGCAAAGTTATGTAAATTTTGTTTCATTGTTTATCGAATGTAATTGGCTTTTCTCTGGATTTCCCAGTTATCAACATTGAAAATTTAAAACCAGAAAACCAAATTCCTGGTAAAAAGAAAAATTAAACCAGAAAATAGAGTTAATGGAACGTTGTGTGAATGCTGACCAGGGACAATCTGAATGCAGCAAAAGAATTGAGTTAGATCCCGTGATCCGACTCAAGACTGAGTAGGCATGTGAAGTAACTGTTGAAGGAGCTCGAATGTCTAACCAGATTGGCCCACACGATCATTGGTTTATCTGGCGCAGCACACGACACGCCACAACAGCAAGACATGCGCTTTGGGAACCTTAGAACCTATGACTCTTCGGTACTCATCAGGTCAGGGTACTAAGTGGACCTCCCTTATACCCTCCGTTCTAGCTAAGCGTAGCGGCTGAGCCTAACCCCTGGAATGGGCCCATTGCCTCTTTCAACCTTTATCTCTTTCTTCTTCAGCAAAAACGAAAAAAAAACAAATGGCATCTTCCTGTCTTAAGCATTTCAGTTTTAATTGTTGTCCAAAGATGGAAAATAAGGTCGATTGCCCCTTAATTAAGTTTACGACCCAGATTCTCAACCATCGTAAACTTCAAAGATTGATTATTAATACATGAATGATGGAAATAGTACTTGTAAAGTACTGCATAACTGGTTGGTTTGGAAAAGACATGACCCAATGTGGCAATGCTTACATTGGCGCACGAACCAACATCAAGACCCACGTAATTCTTGTAAAAATAAAGAAATTTCACTGTTGCATGGGACTGGGGCAATAACACGAAAGATGTACTAACATTCATGGCATGTCGCTCCTCGTGGGCTGATTCTTAAACCTTTTTTTTTACTCGATTAAATAATTACATTTTCACACTCATCGTGGCGCATGAGACCAATATCTCATCTTTCAAAGTTTGTTGTCTTGTTTTCATCCCTTAAATCAACGTTTATTTTAGTTTAAGCAACTTAGTTTCTCGTGTTTCCACCAATATATATATATATATATATATATATATATATATTTCCTAATAGGTGTTCGGTTGGTACTTGGTATAGTGACCTTATATTGACTAAATGCCTCTTTTGGAATTGCAAGAATAAAATCATACTATAAAATTCATGGCTTAAAGAAGGCCAGACAGCAAAAGAAGAATGAAATGAACTAAAAGCAAATCAAATATGAAAAAGCAGGCACAAAACATATTAAAAAAATGACACAAAAAAAAAATCAGTGAAATCAGCAGTAATTGGCAATTGAATCGATCCATTAACATTATGTAATAGAAAAAGCAAAACAAAGAGAGCAATGTTTTTAAAGCATCAAGATTTGGGGTTACCTTAAATATTCCAATTAAAAGGGATGATCAAATTTATAATTGACAAGTTGGTGTAGTGGTCCATTCATGACATCACAGGCTTAGAACGAGAAACAATAAGTTTTAGCCAGCTGTGCCTTGTCATCCTCACTATATTAATTATAGATGTAAGGTGTAAAGCTGTGGGTGGGGAAAGGGCAGCCCATGTGGATTAGATCTAAATGTTTGCAATATTGTTACCTTCATTATACATGATACCAGAATATACATATATACGGTTGTATTTGGAAAAATGATTTAAAATTTGCAGTCAATTCTTATTTAATAGTCCCATTAGGCCATGCCATTAAATTAACTTTAATTAATTTGTCAAAAGTAATTTAAAGATTGGTAAAGTTTTGAGTGAATGATTCTCCCAAACATATACATATATCATATTGAATTCTGTTATATTAGCTGATAAGCAAATTACGAGGATGGAAAAACAATACTTGCCTATGCTGCAAAAATCATAAGAGAAATTATCTTTTATCTTTCGTCGGTAAAAAATTTTTAAATTTTATAAATAAGATTAACAAAACGATACATATTCTTATAAATATTAAAAATATATAAAGCATTTAAATATTCTCTTCAACTTTCTTACAAAATTAAAAAACTTATATATTATAAGAAAACAAACTCAAATTATAAAGCCACAGTATTGTATTACCATCTCAACTTAAAACCCTCATTCATATTT
>JBBYHK010000004.1:8047841-8061747 GCA_038382065.1 Adansonia grandidieri
AAATTCAAGATCTGAAGGGACAATAATTCTCACTCGAAATCAAGATCCTTAGCCTGCCTCAACAGCATGTGGATATTTACCCCCCACTGGGGATGAAAATATACCTTGATCATCGATGACGAACCTTCAGACAAATTGGAATAGAAAAAAAGCTAACGTTAATGGCCTCCAAAAGAGGTTGTCAAAGCATAGAGTTTAACCCTAATCCAACATTGCAACATCGAAGTGGAGAGTGAACAGTCTAGACTACTCCTTTCAGTATCAATGTCTCATAAATGGTGCTGGATTGGATGAAAATCTCAAGGTTACAAAGAATGGAGTTGCCTTTTCAAATTTTCTTGCATGTCTATCCAAATCTCAACTTCTCATTATTACATGAAGAATTTAGGGCATATGGGTTTACTGTAGCAAATCATATTTCTTTGAATGGAAGTTCTTGTGCTTATCATCATGAGGGCATAGGTCAGGTTGAAGGCAAACATTACATAACAACATTTTAAGACATTGATACCAGCCCGTTGGAGATTAATTAAATATAAGTCAATCGAGAAATCAGGATCATGATTATAAAAAAAGAAAAAAAAAACCGACAAAAGTAAAATCATTATAGATTTGCTAATTTCTTCTTATTTTGATTACGTTGAACTTTTATTTATCCAGAGCGATCAATAAGAGCCTGTTACAAGGATAGGAACAAGCAGCTTTTGTAGCAGCAAAACAGAAAACAGGTAAAAAGTAGATTCTCCTATTTCATTATATATTATATATATGTATGTATAAAAATAAAAGGTCGCAAACTGACATTAGAATCCAAAAACTAAATCTATTCAATTTCATAGTAGCATCATGAATTAATAAGCTAAGCTTTAAATCCCATGCACCGTTGTTTTTAAAGTGCTAAAAGGTATTCCTACTCACGTTTCACGTTGGCGAAATAAAAACGTGAAAAAGGGCATTTTTTGCATGTTAAGATTTACTCAAACTTACTATCCTCTTCAAAATAGTTGATATTAACTAGATTCTTGTATTTTAACTATTTTCAGCAGCATACTTATAAGAGCTTGCCTCAGATTTATACATATCAAGTTTTTTTTTTTTTTCTTTTTAAACTGTTGATTTGTGTGTAATGTAAGATTTATATCAATTTAAGTTTTAATTTCTTTTGCAAAATGATTTTGATATAAAATTTTATACTAATATCATCCGTATATAAGTATTAAGTAGTAATACCTTTTGATTCGAAATTATATTATTTTTAGTTGATTTTGAAAATTATTTATATTTTTTAAGGAGTTTTTGTGATTTTTAATTGGTTGATTTTTTAGATTCAGCTTCTAGTGACGGGTTTTGACTTTTATTTTTTTATAATCAAGTAAACTCAAACTAAATTTAGCTTCAAATTATTTAGGTTAGATTAAGCTTAGATAAAGATAAAAATCGTTAATATCTTATTGAAATCTGATTTAATTCTTATTTACAAATTACAATCTATTAACCATATATGATACTTAAACTTAGGATTTTATCTGCATTTTCGTATCTCATCTTTATTTTTTGAATTAAACCTAAACAATTGATTGGTGCATGAATCCTAATACCGGAAGAAAAAAAAATTCTTTGGGTTCTTACAATCTGACCGACTATTGCTCATTGGTTTCCGTTTTGATTCCATCCCCATTTTTGACCATAGAAAAGAAAGAGGAGAAAAACCTTAGTTTGAAGCACGTCTCGATCACACGTGCGTCATACTTCTCAGATCCGAATAAGTCGTTTGTTCGAATTTGTCACGTCCAAAAACTTCAATTCCTTTTTTTTTTTAAAGGTCAATAAAAAACACACAAAAAAAATATTAGTTGGTGTTGTACAAGACAAGAGGTACGTACTTTATCTTTGATTTTTCATATAATTATACTTTTCAGGTAACTTTAATTTATTATTTAATTAATTAATCAAATTAAATAGTTTTTCTTGAATAACATCACGGATTGACGTCATTTCCATCAGCAATAATCTATTAGATAGAACCATATTTTTGCATCATCTTTTCATCATTATACCGTCATGTTTGCTTTGTTTGCTAGTGCATGGATTTAACATTTAATGATTTTACGACTTAAATATCTTTAGGTATGATTAATGATTGGTTATAGGTATGAATACATATATTTAATGTATCATTTTTATAAAATTTAATAAAAAATATTTTTAAAAATTATAAATTTTTTAAATATTATTTTAATCTATATTATTAATATTTGTTAGAACGTCTGGTTATGCTAGATATTTAATATTTCCACCTCATTTATTGCATTTATCTGTTTTAAATATGCTGTTGGATCCACAATTATACAGAAATTGGGTATTAAAAAAAAATAGCCGAATGCAATCTCAAACGAGTTTTTTCAAACACTTCAAATTCCCTTTTCTCTCTCTTTTCTCACCTTTGTTATACTCAAAAATCCCTCAAAATCTTCATTAATTTAAACATTAAAATGCAAACGAAATTCAAATTTTGACATTTTTGTGATTTCCTTTTTCTTTTTTGTGTGTTTACAAGACCAGCTTAGTTTTCTCCTAACAAGTTTTAAAGTTTTTACCAACTTTCTCATAAAAAAGATGTCAACAAGTATATTTATAGGCAAATAAAATGCAAATGATACCCCTGAATTACTTGAATTATATAAATATCATTCTGAAAATAAATAAAAAAGGAATATAAATATAAAAAACATCGAAAAATGACTATATAATATAATTTAACTTGTTAATCCTCTTTTCTCTCATATTTTTAGTTTGTCTATTTAGGTTTAACAAATAAATTGCATGCATCCTAATTAACGTTTCTGAGTTTTTTTTTTTTTTTAAGTTGGTATATTTGAATTAAGAATCTTTAGGATTATGTACCCACAAAAATTACATATCCTAGAGCTACATCAAATCTTCTTTACTTGTCATTTAATTAACTAAACAAATCAATGTAAAATTGGACTAAACTCATATATGAATAATAGAACTTAAATATAAAACCTAAAGGTTTCAATGTTTCTTTTTGATATTCAGACAAGGTCTCGGTAAACTTAAATAGTATATTTACTAGTGTTACTTTTTGAAAACATGAATTTGAAAATTAAAATTTGGATTTCATTTACTATGTAAATTGTAAGAATTAATGAAACTAAAATTCAATACAATTATAATTTGAAATTTATAAAAAAATATTAATTTCAAATTTATAAATATTTTAAATTTATTATTAAAATAAGCATTCAATAAATTTATAAATAAAAATTAGGTAAATGTTACGTTTCATATGTGGCAATGTTTTAGGAGATTTTATTCTTCTTGATGGTTGGATTTTTTTTATTTTTTTATTAAGGGATTATTGTTATACAATATAAAGGTTTTTGTCTTCTAATCTCTAAAATCTTCAATCTTGCCAAATTGAGATAAGATCTCAAGTACAGCTTCATGGTTTAAAAGTTATTAGCAAGCAGGACAGCCTGTCATCGAAATTTATAAAAGAAAAAATTTTCTTGTCGACTGCTTTTAATGTTGGGTCCGAGGAGTGTGAAATAATTGACCAATCACTTTTTTTAGGAAGTCCTGTTTAAATCCCAATTATTTTTAAATATATTAGTTGATTTTTTTCCTTTTTTTATTTATTAAATAAAAATATTACAATAAAAATAATTAAAGAAATGCGTTTTGAAGATTGTTAGCAAAGTTTAAAAAATTTCCTTCTTTGAGGCTTGTAACCGTCCATCAAATTATTATGATTTGTATTAACAAATGCTGCGTCTCGGTTCAATGAATCCAACCAATAATGATTCGAGTTAAAAGCTTCAAATTTTAGGGGAAAAAAAAGGTATTTTATAACATAAGACTTACGTCTAAGATGACATCAGCAGGTCCACCCTCCATAATTATATAGCTGTAAATATGGAAAGGCCTTTTTCCATCTCATCTGTCATCAGCAATTGAATTCCCCCACTTTCACATTCTTTCCACAGTCTGCCCTGTAATTGTTCTACAAATTCCACCACCAAAAACAAAAGAAATAAATTTTCTTCAATTCTCAAACTCCACAATTAAAATAATTCGCCTGCAAACAAACAACTCCTAACCTCTCCCCAACCCCTGGCTGCCTTGCATTTCGCATAACAATCTTACTTGACCCTCTCTATATAAACCTCAAGGTTCTTCCTCTTTTTCCTTCACACCAAACACTCAGCCCCCCCCCCCCCCCCCTAAAAAAAAAAAGCAAGAAAGAAAAGTTTTACAATTTGCCTTTTGTTTTCAGTTTTCATTTGCCATGGCAAAAGCGCAAACACCCCATATAGCCATTCTGCCGAGTCCTGGGATGGGTCACCTCATTCCGCTCGTTGAGTTCGCTAAGCGACTCGTGCAACAACACGACTTCACTGTCACCTTTGTTATCCCCACCGATGATTCGCCTACTAAAGCTCAGAAATCAACTCTTGATTCCCTTCCAAGCTCCATAGGTTCTGTTTTTCTTCCTCGTGTTGACTTGAGTGACCTCCCTGAAGACTCAAAAATCGAAACGGTGATTTCTTTAACGGTGGCTCTCTCCCTTCCTTTCCTTCGGGATGTTTTGAAGTCACTGGTTGCGAAGACAAAACTTGTTGGTTTGGTGGTTGATCTTTTTGGGACTGACGCATTTGATGTCGCCAGAGAATTCAACGTCTCGCCGTACATATTTTACCCCTCCACAGCCATGGCCTTGTCTCTGTTTCTTCACCTGCCAAAGCTTGACCAAATGGTTTCATGCGAGTACAAGGACCTGCCCGAACCGGTGACAATTCCAGGGTGCATACCAATTCACGGGAAAGAATTGCTGGATCCAGCTCAAGACAGGAAAAACGATGCTTACAAGTGGCTTCTTCATCATACAAAGAGGTATAGATTGGCTGAAGGAATTATGGTGAACAGTTTCGTGGACTTGGAAGGAGAAGCAATAAAGGCTTTGCAAGAGAAAGAACCCGGTAAGCCTCCGGTTTACCCGGTTGGTCCACTTGTTAACGTTGATGCGACTCCTAAGGCTGATGGGTCAGATTGTTTGAAGTGGCTAGATGATCAGCCACATGGGTCGGTTTTGTATGTATCGTTTGGAAGCGGTGGGACCCTCTCTTCTAACCAGTTAAACGAGTTGGCTGCGGGGTTGGAAATGAGTGAGCAACGATTCCTGTGGGTTGTAAGAAGCCCAAACGATAAGGTTGCTAACGCCACATTTTTCAGTGCGGAGAGCCGGACGGACCCTTTTGATTTCCTACCAAAGGGCTTTCTTGAGAGGACCAAAGGCCGGGGTCTAGTGATGCCATCGTGGGCACCACAGGCTCAGGTGCTGAGCCACGGCTCTACAGGAGGGTTTTTGACCCATTGTGGATGGAATTCCACTCTCGAAAGTGTTGTTAATGGGGTGCCTTTAATCGCTTGGCCACTCTACGCCGAGCAAAAAATGAATGCCGTGATGCTAACCGAGGATATCAAAGTCGCACTGAGACCAAAACCCAACGAAAACGGCTTAATTTGCAGAAACGAGATCGCAAAGACTGTTAAGGGTCTAATGGAAGGTGAAGAAGGGAAATGTGTTCGAAATAGAATGAAGGACCTCAAAGAAGCAGCCGCAAAGGTACTTTCTGAAAATGGATCTTCCACCAAGGCACTCTCCGAGATCGCGGCTAAGTGGAGGAATCAGCAGCCATCTAGAAATTAGAAAAAGCACCATTTTCAGATGATCATTTTTTTAGTTTCCACCGTTAATGCAATTTTAACTTTCATGTTCTAAATTTATTTTCCATTGTCCTGTATATGGTCTAAGTCCATCTGCTTGTAAGCATATATGTTTGAATGTTAGAACTTAGAAGTTGTTGATACACAGTGATCAGCTTTATTGGGAATTTCTAGATTTAAGTTCCTTCGTCCCTTCTTCCTTTTTACATTTTCTTTATTTTATGAAGTAGGTGAGATTGGTGCGGCCACTGTATAGTATTGCAATTTTGAAGTGTGCATAAGAGCATTCAATCATGCGAAAGGGGTGGACCCAACGACCAAAGAAAAAACTTGTTATATCACAATTTTAGTGATGGCCACACTTTAGCATTAATTAAAAGTGGGTGGATGGTATTGACATGTGAATAAATCCAGTCTGTTGATATATATGGCAATTGTTGAAGGCGAAAAGAAAAAGATTTAAAGTTATTGCCAATGACCGAGGAAATGAGGCAGATATATAGGTGATTCCAGTTTAAAAAGAAAAAAAAAAAACTGTCTCAGAAATTCTCAAAAACAGATCAATTGTTATCTGCTTCATCCATTATACAGTTCATTTACAGAGTATCCATTTCCCTTCCGAAAGCACGATCGGCTAGCTAAGTTCTGCAATAGTCAAATTTGGTGCTTTCATCAGATTTTGGAATGCATACATTGCCTTATCAATATATAGGCATAGCTCAGGATTCTCTTCGCACCGTAATTTTGAGAATGCAAGAAAAAGGAAGAATGTTTAAAAAGAACTTGAATAGAGGTTAAATTGACGAGATTTATTTCAATGATTTAAATTTTTTTTAATCTTATAATATGTACCAAACTAAAAATATCAGCTATTCTCAATTTTATCAGCTCCCTAAGCTGATAGTCTTAAGTTTTATTTATTTTCTTTAAAGAAGAGATTCTTGAATATTAAACATGAAAGTTGAAAAAAAAAAAATTTAAACATTAAACTTATAACTTAATATAATTAATTTATATAATTATTTTTTTAAAATAATACTGATAAAATTTTAGTGTCTCTTCCGTTATAAAAGAAAAATTGTTAACATGACGCACGTTTATGGCAGCCTTGTTTTGGGCAACATCCTCGGCGGATCTTCTCCTAAAGAATGGAGAGTGAAAACAGAGTGAAAAGGACATTAAGGTAAAATTCCTATATCTAATTCTTCTAGATGAAATATGTGAGTTATGACATTAATACCTCTCTCTCTCTCTCTCTCTCTCACACTCAAAAGCCGCAAAGGTGGAAATCAGGATTGGAGATGAGACTAATCACTGTCTAACAATTACTTGTTGATGTAAAATAAGGGTTAAATAAGGAGCACAGTCAAGCTTAATTAATCAAGTTTAGGAGATATATTATCTTTGGTAAAAATTATATATATTTTTAAAGTTGAATACAATAAAATTAATATATTAAGTTTTATAATTTTTTTATAATAATAATAAGTTCAAACGATGATAAGTAAACAAGCGTTCGGATGTGCTCGGCTCGGCAACACATACTCACCTAAGCATAACGTCATTTGACTTCTTTGACAGTGACGTGTCATCGAACGGAACATGGGATGGGAGCCATTACTTATTGTGATTTAGGATTTTATACAAAAATATTCCTGTGGCTGTTAGGATAATGTTTTTTTTTTCTTGAAAAGTCAAAAAAAAAAGTATGAGAGGACATTACAATGCTGTCAATAATTCAATTTTGTCGTCATGATCTGCTCTGAATTTGAAGTTATACTTGTGACAGAGGTATCTAAATATATAATTTTGATTGGTGGAGAATAATGGTGTATATTATTTCATCCAAAATTAACCACGTGTTTTTTAGTCAAATGGATTAAGATTTTAAGGCCTTAATTTGAGTTTCAGTTTTGCTAAGGACAAAAACAAAGGGTTAACTCTTATCACACACACACACATATATATATATATATCTATATATAGGGTTCTTATAGTAGCTTTAATTAATGTATTTAGCAAAGATTATGGCGTTGGTTTTCTTTTATGTCATGTTATGTTATGCATGTGAATTTGATTAATTTTATGTGTCGTTACTAAGTTGTCTTTGAATGCGTGCTAATGTGGTACATGTACAGAGGAGGAATCAATGAAGCATTGCTTCATAGGTAATAGAATAGGCGGCTGAGATGACTTTTTCCCCATTATTCATCTTTGATTTAGGATTAAAAAGCCAAAGGAAAGAATTGGAAAAAAAAAAAAGAAAGATCATATAAAACAGACTTTTATATACACTGATGTACAATATTTTTGGACTCTTCCGTTACAGATATTAAAGCGTAATAATCATAATATTATATTGTTTTACTTTATCTTTGTTTATTTATATTTATTTTCAAAAATATATTTGTTAAAGGGTAATACAAAAAGAAAATTATATTTGAATGAAATTTATCAAGTTACATCAAAAAGAGATAAGAAAATAACCAATAAATAAGATAATAAATTTAATAAACCAAAATTTATTATTTATAAATTTTTAAAAATATCTTAAAACAATTATTTTAATTTATATTCATGATTATTGGATAATATTATTTACTTTAATTTTTTATTAATAACTTAATAAAAAAGAAAAAAAAATACCCCACATATAGCGGGAATCATTCTAGTTAATCGTAAAATATAAATACTAATGGATTCTGATAATTTATCTTCTTTTTTGGTTTTAAAATTTTACGAATGAGATTAACGAGTTATATTTATTTTTTAGGAGATGTCCATAAACATAAAACATATAAGAATCTCTTAATTTAATTTATAAAATAAAAAAAATTTATTATAAATATATATATATATAAAAATAAATTTATAAATTAATTACATTCCTTTAATCTGTTGGCATTTCAAATAATTCCTGCAGCTAGCCCAAATGCTCTCTCACCTTCCTAAGTTGCACTCAAGAACTCATAAAAAGCGAAAGTTCAACGAACTGGGGACAGAAAAAGCGATTGTAATCATTGTTCATAGAGGAGGCGTCAAAAGGGAGAATGATTTGAGAGCAAAAACAAACTAAAAGGGATCTTAATTTCTCATCATTTCCATCTAGAATATATATTTTTTGCAGTTTTCTTTTAACAATTTTAATTTGTTAGGTAATCTATCCATTAAAGTCTAAAATGGAGTATTTAATTATTGTCAACGCTCTTGAATTGAAGGTGAAAGTTGCGTATTATAGTTTTATCTCATTACTTTAATTGATTTTTTTTTCTTTATTGTAGAAATGATCACCCATTACTACATTATTAGGATGTAAAACTTAAAAGAACCTTGGAATAAAAATATAAAGAATAATTATAATTATAATACATTTTGTTGATGGTTTATTTTTCAGACAATCTTTACAAAAATAAATTTGTCATTTACTTATTGGGTCAAAAAAACTCTTAGAACAATATTGAAATGGTTGGAAGTTAATGTTGAAAATTGCAACAAAAAAAAATGTTGCTGAAAATTCTTGAAAAATTACTTTGAAAATATTTGATAAAATCAATAAAATCAAACAATTTAACTTGATTTTAGTTTATTTTAATTTTTTAATTAATTTTCATCGAACTAACCAAATGCTCTCTTCAAAGTTGAGCTTTGCCTGGCCTTCAATCCTATTCGAGGCGTGTGATTTTGTAGATAGGAAAACATTTAGTAACCCACGTTTTTAGATTGTAAAAAACTAAAAGGGACTAATTTGGAGAAGTGTAACCTTAATTCTGGCCCGTTTAAAGCATCTGCTAAAATGAGAACTTTGAAGACACAACAGAGCGGTTGATTTCTTTGTGGGCTAGACTTGAAATATCCTGTACCCTAAGTCGAGATTGGTAGCTATTCTGTGGTGCAATTCTGATAAGATAATTAACCAAATGAATCATCGAGTACAAAAAAATATTATGAAAAAATATCAAATTCTAGTATGTGAGTGAGACGTATCTAGATATGATAATTCATGTTTTTATATTATATTTATATATTTTGTCATTTCATAATTGTATTTGAGATTTTTTTATATTTATATCAATTTTGATATGTTTATAATTAATATTAGATAGATTTTGAGAATATATTCGTGTCGTACCATATCTTGTTTTTTTATTTTTATGCGTGTTATATTCGTATAATCTGTCAAATATTACCAGATCACATATCCTACGAAAATTTTGCAATCTTCGAAAATGTTAGTTCTCCCAAAATTTCATGACAAAGTTTTTATTATTATTATTATTATTATTATTATTATAAAGCGACTATATTGTGAGGATGTTAGGAAGCTATCGTAAAGGAATTAACATGTAGCCTTGTAGTCCACTCATTTTTTACCTTATAAATTTAGCATAAATTGAATACACACACACACACACATATGTAGACATTAGTCGTCACATGTTGTGAAGCGGATATGGATAAGGCTAACTGCAGGGTATGTGTTACAGGAGCCGCTGGTTTCATTGGCTCTTCACTGGTCAAGAAGCTATTAGAGAAAGGATATACCGTCCATGGTACGATCAGAAATTTGGGTACGTTTACGTTTATCCCTCCTCAATTAATGTCGAATTGTTTGATTGTTGTTTACTAATGCAATTTTCGCTTGGGGGCAAATTGTTAAATGACAGGCGATCTGTCGAAGGTTGAACTCCTTAAGAGCTTGCCTCGTGCAGACACAAATTTAGTTTTGTTTCAAGCTGATATCTACAAACCATATGAGTTCGAGCAAGCGATTCAAGGCTGCACGTTTGTTTTCCATGTTGCTACTCCCTTAAAACACACTGATGGCTTTCAGGTTTCTCTCTTTTAAACCTTGTCTTAATTTCTATTTTGCTAGCAAATGCCATGAAATTCTAACCGTCAGATTCTTTTGTTTTTTATCTGGTTTGAATTAATTATTTATGTTTATATGAACAGATTAAGAACACAACTGATGCTGCAATTTCTTCTATAAGTAGCATAGCAAGGTCTTGCATAAAATCGGGTACTGTTAGACGATTAATCTACACTGCCACCGCTTGTTCTGCATCCCCTATGAAAGATGATGGCAGTGGTTTAAAGGACTCCATGGATGAAACTTGTTGGACTCCCTATAGTCTTTCATTTGCTTACTCTAACGACTTCTTAATGGCAAGTTCTAAAGAAACTTGTAGGCTTCGAACTTCATTTAAATAGTTTTCTATTCATTAATGTAACTTAATAGCAGTTTGTTTAGCTGGCTCTCCCTTGGGGCAATGTTTTTTACTATAAATAATGGGATTTTTTTTTATTCTGTAGGATTACACAAAATCAAAGACACTGGGAGAGAAAGAACTTTTGAGCTTTGGAAGCAATGCCAGGGATGGTGGATTGGAGGTGGTAACCCTAGCCACAGGCCTTGTGGGAGGCGATACTGTTTTATCTTACACCCCTGCAAGTGTGGCTGTACTCATTTCACAGCTTACAAATCATACGCAGGATTACCAGGCTTTAAGATTTTTGGAAGAATTGATGGGGAAAGTTGCGATTGTACACATCGACGATGTTTGCGAAGCTCATATTTTCTGCATGGAGAATCCTTCCGTCGCTGGTAGAATTTTATGTGCTAGCTGTTATGTTTCGGCAGCAGAAATTGCTAATTTCTGTCAACTACATTACCCAGAATTTCATGTTAGACAAGAGTAAGTACCCGGGCTATATTCATCGTTGATCAGATTATTAACTCAATGGCTTTTCCAGATCATACTGATTTGTTTAAGAAATGCAAAATTGCACTCTTAAGGCTTCCTCTTTAACTAGTTTCTCCTGCATGGTGTAATATAAATATATGGGTTTCAGGTGTTTGGATGGACCAAAGAGAGACATCAAGTGGGGCTCGACCAGGCTTATTGAAAAGGGATTTGAGTATAAATTTGATTTAAAGATGATAATTGATGATTCTATCAGGTGTGCAAGGAGAACAGGCGATCTTTAGCAGTAATTGGTTTCGCAGTTTATTCTATTAAAACCTATGCAGAATTCCCGAGCTTTAAATGGGACTAGGACCTTTGGTTTTAAGCATCTCTATTATCCGGCTCCCTTCCGGACTTTGGGCCTATGAGCTATATCTGTAAGAAATATTCACATGTACTTTATGAAAAAAAAAAAAAAATCATTATAGCAATAAAAGAACTAAATTCTCTTTCCTAATATTTTTACTTTAAAAAATTGCTTTGATTGAAATTGTGTAATATTTTCCTATTTATAAAGCATAAATAGATGCCTTGCATGAATACATCTAATAATATCTGTTCAATTATTTAATAAACAATTATTAAACTATAAATTAATTATAAGACAATATACATGTACTTTTAATTTATTATCATGTATAATTAATAAAAATACAAATATTTTTAATTGATTATCTGATAATTCATGTATGGTCATAAAATCATATTAATCATAAATTCTTTCATAATGCATATAACAGATGTTTTGTTAGAAAGCTGGGGTTTTAGATTGAGCAGAGTTTTGCAGTTTCAAGGGTACTAAGTATCCTTGAAGTCATAGTTCAATTCAATTTGTGTTTTAGTTACCTTTACTACGCCTTATTTTGCTTTTCAACTACTTCCACTTGTCCAAAGCACAATCGTTAAGGGCAACTGTTTTTTGTAACAAAACTAAACTTGATGTACGATTTGGACAAGCAGGCAGACGTGATGCTAGGCTAGCCCACTTAAAGAATCTTGTATGGCCTTAAAATGGCTTCGTTTGTAATTTTATTATAATATCTTCGATCTAAGTTGCCAAGTCAGCATTTTCCTTAATCTCGTTGAATGGTCACTTCTGCTTCTATTATATATGGTTGAAAGATTAGCAATATATGGTATATAGCATCAGTTAATTTTCCTGGTTTTGTTTTTTGTACGTGGAAAATCGGGTAATGTTTATGTAATATTAATTTCGTGTAACTTGTGAGTAACCAAACACTTGATATCAACCAAGATACTAGACATCATTTCATTCCTTCCATTCCAACTCCTTTTGTTTTCGTGGTGACAATTGCATTCGTATCTTTCCTTAATTTTTTTCTTCGAAATCATTGTCAGAAAAGCAGTGTTATGGTTTTAGTTTGTAATGATATTTTAATTTTAAATAATTATACGAATCAATTGAATTAAGTTTTATATTTATTATTATTATTTTTTTTTTACAAATTATGTACTGCCATGGGATTTTAGTTCCTCTTACCGGTTTAAGTTCCGAATCTTGGTTAGAAGTGTCGTTTACAATCAAATTTTTTATAAAAGCTATGGGAAATTAAGGTAAAAATGGGAAAAAAAAAAAAAGAAAAAGAAAAACAACATATAAAAAAATATGAAAAAAGAGTTTGATTGAAGAGAGTGGGAGAATGAATGTAATTGAAACGTTGTACGAGGGTATTCTATTGAACTTTAATTTTTTAGAATGATTGTATAATAAATTAAAATAGTAGGAGAGAAGAGGATAATTGATTCATTTAACAAATGTTTATAAATACCCATTAATATCTTTCCATTTGTCTCTTTAAAATTTTTTTAAATATTTAATTAATTATTTTTAAAATGCAAAAAATATTATAATAATAATAATTATGTTATATATGTTTTTAAATTTTGAGACGTTATCCTTAAACTCTACTTATGGTTCTTAAGTACTAAAGTAGCTGGCCGCCTCTATGATTATTCAACTATTCTGATCCTTCTTCTCTTCTTCCGGTCCATTCATGTTCCTTTTCTGTATATCTATTGAAAATCCAAGAAATCTTACAAACCAAAACATAGAGGCTTGCAGCTGAAATATGGTTCAATCGTTGGAAATGGAAACTAAAGTGTGCGTGACAGGTGCATCAGGCTACCTGGGTGCTTCGCTTGTCAAAAGCTATTGGAAAAGGGATACATCGCTAGTGCAACAAGAAGGAATTTGGGCTATTTTCTTTTTCCTCTCATTGCTAGATATATACTGTTCAAATATTAGTTTTTTCTAGAGGTGGCAAAATAAATCCGAACCCGAAAACCCACCCGAAAAAATCCGAGCCCGAGCCCGAACTGAACCCGATTTGACCAAAAAGTCAACGGCCCGAACCCGAAAAAACCCGAACCCGAATGGCCCGAACCCG
>JBBYHK010000004.1:8084484-8096288 GCA_038382065.1 Adansonia grandidieri
AAATTTTTAATTGTTAATAATTTATGTTATATGAATTTTTACATATTTAAATATTTATATTATGTCAATATTATTTTTTATGTCAAATAATATTTTTATTAATTTTTAATTATTTTTATCTATGTTGTATCCGGTGTTACCACAACTAAACCCAAACATGACGAAGCTTTTACTAAGGGTGGGGTTAGTTAAAGATATATATCGTGTTATTTTATTATTATCATTCTTATCTTTGTTTATTTCATGATGATATTGATTGAATAAGAAGTAAAAATCCATAATAATGAAGACAATAATAGAAGCATAGGTATTTCCTGCTTAATTTAGAGTTTTATATTCTTTGGATACTTGCAACATTTTGGGGAACATTCATAGTCATGTGCTCCAGTAAAGAAAGAATATTTCAAACATCATATCACGGTCCCAGTTCATTGTTGGACAATGCCAATGGCAGATTTTATTAGCGTGTGGGGCTTCACAAAGGGCTTTTCCCCTGCAACTGTAGCGAAGCAGTGAGCTACCGAGCGACGACGGGGATTTTCAAGAATGGAGGATGCTTCTTAATTTGAAACACTAAAGGCTGAAATTAGCCATTGAGATCAACAATATTAGCATCTTTTAAGTTTTCTTTCCAGGTACAAGACAAAATTTTATGTTGCCCCCACTTGGGAGTACTCATTTCCTTCTGTCTCCTATTTGGATTTCAACCATATTACCTGCCTTATATTCAACAAATTTTCCATTTTATTTTTGTTTGCGACAATCATTTTCAACCCTGAAATGTTCATACATTCCATTTTCCATCCATGATTAGGAACATCAATATATATATATATATATATATATTTATCATTCTTAATTTACAAGTTACAATAAATACATAATTCGGCACTTTCTTTTTTTTAACCTGATTACCTGAATATTGCTGCTTAAAGGGAGCAAGCTTACGCCAGCTATTTGAATTTGACTTGAAATAATTTACAATTAACCATACAAGATCATCCAAAAAAAATGGTAAAAAGGGTAGATTGTAAATAGTGTTACTTGTCCTAATAAGTAGTTGAAATGTTGGATTCAAACTAATTGGTACACCATAGATTTCATGGACATTGATGGCTTGTGGCTGGTGGTTCCCACAAGAAAAACATATTCAATTGTTGGGGACAAAGTTAAAAATTGCAAAATGCGTTATAATCGACCAACATCTGCCATGTAACGAGCCAGATGCTAGTTGGAACACAATCTCGTATACAACTAGGCATAGAGCTAAAGACCCAAGAACACCTCCATCAAACATTTTCCTAAAGTCCAATTTAGTTTGGTAATTTGGCTAACTACAGAAGAATACTGATGCGTCTTAGAACCTTGTTGTTATCTATAGGTTTCACAGATCTTCACACTGTCTTTATAATGTTCTTTGCCATGTTCTAAATTCTTTCGAAGCATTCTACCAACAACCCTGGTTTTCAGCTCACAATATTCTCATGGCATAGATTTCTTCTCCAATAGAAGGTTGGTTGTTTGTGGCGAGTCTAAAGTGACAGTCTACCGGCATTAATTGTGCATTAACTATCTCATAGAAAGCTATGGCGTGCACATCGATGACTGTCCCTCCCTCTCAGGCTGCCTCAATGGCAAAAGATGGATGCAAAGAAGAGATCAATGGTTTTCACCGATCACACTCGGGCATGCATCTTCATAAGAGAGTTGGCATTCGAAGATCAGATTCGGACAACCACTTTTGTTACAACATCAATAAGATACTTGCTTCATCAACAAAACCAACCCTGAAGAGTAGCCGTTCTATGGGGATTTTCCCATCGCTCCCGTTTCAAATATCTGGTTGCATAATTCCGATCTCTATTAGATCATTTTGGTTTGATCCGGAGACAAGTAAGGATTTGAGTATGGTTGACAAGGATGTGAATATAGATGAGAACTCCATGGAAAACAATGGCGAAGAGAAGGAAATTTTAAAAAGAGCAAATTGGGTGAATAGGTTGCTGGAGATTCGAAGTCGCTGGAGATATAGACAACCAGAAGAAGTTGTCAAAGGAGCTGGAATACACGACGAGAAGGAAAATGGTGATGGTGATGGTGATGGTGATGGTGATGGTGATTGTGATGGCGAAGAAGGTGGCTGCGAAGTGAACTACGACTTGGAAGAAGAGGGAGGTGAAGTGAAATATGACAGTGATTCTTTCTCAAAATTATTGTTTAAGGTGCCTTGGTCTGATACCAAGCTGATTTCTCAGCTGGCCTTCTTGTGCAACATGGCTTATGTGATACCAGAGATCAAGGTATGCATCTTCCATTTTTGCTGTTTATTCTTTATTTTTGAATCACTAAACTCCAGTATTAATGCTTTATTTAGCGATTATGTCAAATAATCAAGTGTTCTGGAGTAGTCCTAAAGCTCTATATTCCATCCATAACATCTTAATCAGTAAATTAAATTGCAAGACAGATTAACTTTATTCTAGTAATATGTATGCAGGGACAGTATTTAAGAAAATATTATGGTCTAAAATTTGTAACATCGTCCCTAGGAAAGAAAGCGGAAATGGCCGCAATAAAAAAAAAAATAGATCAGGACTCTACTCGTGTACCAGTTGCTGCCCCGGAAACTACGGAATCAGAGTCAGAGAAAGTTGAGAGTACAAAGCAGAAGCGCCCAATCCGCTTATCTGTTGTTTATGAGATTGCTGCTTCAGCTACGTGCTATGTTCAGTCAAGGGCAAAGGGCCTTTTGTCCCCTCGCTATAAGTCACAGGAGGAGGAGGAGGATGACATGGATTCATGTAGATTTTCAGATCAGCCAGAAATGGGCGGTGAGAATTCACCTTGAGTATATAATTCAGAGGTGGCTGCTTACATGGCAGCAACAGCAATGACCGCCGTGGTCCGAGCTGGGGAGAAAGAAAAGCAAGAGACAGCAAAGGACCTTCAGTCACTACACTCATCGCCTTGCAAATGGCTTGTTTGTGATGACTTAAACACATACACCCGATCCTTCGTAATTCAGGTAGTAGCTTGATTCTATGTCATTCATTTCATTTTCTGTTGATAGAGATTTACCAAGCAACAATTCATCTGATATATATCAGAGCTAATGCACGAATCATCATATATTTCCAGTCGGTCATTTTGTTCCAAAACAAAGTTACTTGAGGAAAGACCAGATTATTGGATCTTTAGATTTCGCAGATTATTTGCTTACTTCAGCATCGAAGATATAATTGAACTTGAGTTGCAGGGATCGGACTCTCTCGTGTCATGGCAAGCAAACCTTTTCTTCAAGCCTAAAAAATTTGAGGTGTGCTGAACCGATTAACGATAACAAGTCTATGACCTCCGAATGAAAACTCCTTAACCTAGTGTAACTGTATCAATAATAAACGGCAGAACTAAAAGAGTTACTATAAATCTGGTAAATCTGATACTATTATTCTCTTATAGGGAACTGATGTGCTAGTTCATAGAGGAATTTATGAAGCTGCAAAGGGCATATACGAACATTTCATGCCAGAAATAATGGACCATTTGAATAGGCATGGAGATCGTGCAAAGCTTCGATTTACCGGTCATTCCCTTGGGGGTAGTCTTTCTCTCTTAGTTAACTTGATGTTATTGACTAGGAAAGTGGTAAAGCCTTCTGCTCTTCGACCAGTTGTCACTTTTGGCTCACCATTTGTGTTTTGCGGAGGCAAAAAGATATTAGACGAATTGGGGCTAGATGAGAACCATGTTCATTGTGTGATGATGCACCGAGACATTGTCCCTAGAGCCTTCTCCTGCAAATATCCAAACCATGTGGCGATTGTCCTCAAACGGTTGCGCAGTTCCCTCCGATCTCACCCGTCTGCTTAAAAACGTAAGTAACTTGCTTAATCAGTTGTTATAGGATAATATGAGCTTTCCTTTACTTGCCTAACCCACCATTTATTGGGGAGTTCTAATACAGAAACTTTTGTATACTCCACTTGGCAAAATATTCATTCTCCAACCCAGTGAGAAGTCATCTCCTCCACACCCTCTAATCCCACCAGGAAATGCTCTTTATGCTTTGGACAAAACATATTCTGAATACTCCATGCAGGCACTTAGGCCTTCCTTAATTGTCCCCATCCATTGGACACCCTCAGCGACCTTACAGCCTATGGCTCAGAAGGTACCATTCTAAGAGATCATGACTCCAGCAACTACTTGAAAGCAGTTAATGGGGTCCTCAGGCTACAAAAGAAGGCTGGCCGCCATGCGAGGATGGAGAAAAGCTTATTGTGGCCATTGCTTGTTTCACCATCTCCTCACTCATGGAGCCATGACAGAACTTTAGAGAGCATCGTTGTGTCAAACAAGGAGATAATGGCCGGTGTGTGAAACTCTGAAGCCTTCTCTGTGTTATAGCAAACACATAATCCTTGGTGTAAATCCATCATCTCCAACCTCCCCTCCCTAATTTTTCATGGTATTCAAGCAAAAAAGAAAAAAAGAAAAAAAAGAATCACCCTTGTACATTCACTGAACTTATAAATACCATGCCATGTGCATTAGACCATTGGAGAAGGGAAAAAAAACTATATCCAAAAAATTGTTGTCGACAAGTATAAACAAGATTTGGGTAGATAAATATCTTAATCTTGAATTCTTGAGTCGTTTATTCATAAATAATAAAAAAAAGAAATTTTATTTACAAAATTTGGGAAATACTTCAAAGTACAAAGGATGAAAAAAATTAAAATTATTTTTTAGTATAAAAGAGATTGTAGTCCGATACTAAGTAAATGGGCAACCGAACTTAACCCTTTATAAGATTTTATGAAGCCATCTCATCACAATTTTATCAAAGACAAGGGAAAAATGTATTTACCTTGATACTTCACAGAAAGCATTATTTATTTAAAATTTTGATTAAAAAAATACACATATCAATTTTAGATGCTAATGCATTAATTTAATTTTAAATGAAATATACAAATATATCATTTTCTCATTATTAAAACTTTATTTTCTCTATATTTTTATTTTTTGTCCAAATTATTTTTTAATTAAATATGAATTTAAAGTATAATTATCTTTAACGAATTGTATATTACCTCGCAGTTGGTTTCGGCTAGTATTACTGGGCTGAGCCCATTCTTTGAGTGTCTTAGGAACCTTACCTACAAAAATTATGGGCCTAACTATTTCCTAAAAGGCCTGTCTAATAAAGAAAAAACATATTTTTTTTAAAATTATTTCTTCTATTTTCCATTGATTTTTTTTTTTAAACTCTGGCAGATATTCTATCAACCTCTTCATCTCAGTTAAATTTCCATTAAAAGGAAAAAAAAAACTCAAATTGCATGGGAAAGTATAAAGGGCGGGCGGTGCAGCGGCCACCGAGTGGGCTATGGCCGAATGGTTTGTCACCGAAAGAAGCCGCCCCGGTGAATCGGATAACTTGACTTGGAGCGATGGATGAAGGCTGAGGAAAGAACAGCTGGCCTCATTGCCTGCATTCAGCCCAATGCACCCTCGGAAGGTCTCCGTAATGCCGTCGCTGATTATGTACAGCGCCTCATATCCAAATGCTTTCCTTGTCGGGTCCAATGAAATGTCATTCCATTTAAAGTTTCTTTTCTTAATCAATGCCGTTATATGGAGTTATATGTATTGTATATGTCTAATTATTTATCTTTATTTCTATGTATTTGATTGAAAATGTTAAGGATGGATAAATGACATTCATATGAAGGGGTCGTTGAGTGGAGGGATGAATGTAACTTATCTTATATGCAAACTTTTCTGGTCTAGCGTAGTGACTAAGCTGATCAATCAATTTTGATGAGCAATTGCTTGCTTTTTGTTGATAGGTTTTTACTTTTGGGTCTGTGCCCCTTAAGACATATTTGCCTGATGGGGATATTAACTTGACGGCGTTTAGTAAGAATCCAAATTTGAAGGATAAGTGGGCTCATCAGGTCCGTGATATGCTGGAAAATGAATAAAAAAAAATGAGAATGCTGAATTCTGAGTAAAAGAATTTCAGTACATTCAGGCCGAGGTAACATCATAATGAAATGCCTGTTCTTCACAACTCCTGTGGAAGCTTGGATTCTGTCTTTTCTTCTTAGAATCTCTCGTTTACCATTCTGGCTATGTTTTCAGTATCTTTTTCTTTGCCAGATTCCTTTGATTAAAATTTTTATATTTGTAAGACTTGCTACTTTGTTGTGGAGTCCTTATGTTCAGTGTTACTCTTCTTTTTTCACATTATGTCTCGAACGGTGTTGGATAAAACGAGCTATAGAATTCTTCCACAAATTTGCTCAATGTCGTTATTTTAATAGAATAATTCATTTTGATATTTCTTTTCCTTCTCATGCATTTTCAGATGAAGTTAATTAAGTGTCTTGTAGAAAATATTGTGGTCGATATTTCATTAAATCAGCTTGGTGGGTTATTTACCATTTGTTTCCTTGAAGAGGTTAGTGATGCAAAGTCTGACACAACAAGTCTGCAGGTTTATGCTTGGAATGATAGACTTTTTAGGGATTTCTGTAAGTTTTAAGCTAACTCAATGTCCACCTGTGTAGGTAGATATTTTGATAAATCAAAAAGCATTTGTTCAAACGTAGCATCGTATTGATAAAGGCTTGGTGTTATTATGAGAGCCGTATTTTTGGTGCTCATCAAGGACTTATCTCAACTTATGCCCTGGAAACCTTGGTTCCTTACGTATTCCGTGTTTTCAGTAAGTCCTTTTTTGGACCACTTGAGGTGGCTATATTTACCTTTCTATTTTTTATGCCTTTCGCTTTTGCCTTTACATCTGTCTGATTTTTTTCCCTTTTCATGCATAGGGCCTGTTTCGTTTTCTCCAATTCTTTTAGCAAGTTTGATTGGGAAAATTTGTGTTAGCCTCTGGGGTCCTGTTCCAATTAACTCGCAGCCAGAAGTAACTGGTATTACAATTTCTGGAACATCTAATGCTAAGCTTTTGAACTAGAACCCTCTACCTGCGGAATTTTTGCTAGTGTTTTAGTCTTAATTACATTGTTTGAAGTACTTTGCAGCGGGACCTCCCCGAAAAGATAGTGTGACAGTTGTTACTTAGCAAATATTTTCATGATACTTGTAGTTCAAGATATGCTGTTTGCCAAGAAAATCGGGGCCAAACCCTTGTTTCTAAACATTTCAACATGATTGATCCTTTGCGTATAAATAACAACCTCGGACGTAGTGTTAGTAAAGGTAGTTACATCTATTACTACTATTTAGCGGTTACTGCTAGTACTTATTGAGGTTTCTCTCGATTACTGTGACTTATTTTCTCCCTAATTTGTCAATTTTCTTCTTCCAGTGCTGTGGCTGGATGCTTTTGCTGGTCTTAAGTTTTTATCTTTGGCATGACTATTTGATATATTACAATGTCCTTTTTCTCCATCATGTTCCTCTATGGACCTATGGAAAGTCCTTAAATAATATATTGCAATGAAGTTTTAAGATGTCACATGCTAAGAGCTTTTGAAAAAACACTGAACTTAAGTTGGTAGAAAGCAAGTTGAAGAGACTGTTAACAAAAGTTTAAGAACTTTTGAAAATATTGAACTGAAATTGGTAGAAAGCAAGCTGAAGGGACTGTTATTGGTGGGAAGAAAGGTCATAGCGAACAATTAGAATCTTAGTTTCGTTTACTTCTGCGCACTTTTGGCACTTACTGAAAACTATATGATTAAGCATTTCATGAATCAACGATAAATACTATTAAATATCTACATGTACCACTGTGTAATTTTTTTTGCACAGTTTTGATGCTTTGGGAATAGTTGTTAATTTTCTGGTCGGCTGTTTGCACTGCTAATAATAGGTTTTGTTGTGCTTAACAATAATATTCCATTCTCCAGCTAATTTCTTCAGGGTACACAGTGCATTCGCATTTGGGGCTAAAAAAGTTGGCAAGATTACTTCATTTCCCAAAGAGGACCTGTTTTATGAAGTAAATAAATTCTTTATGAATACATGGGAATGGCACGGCAGTGGCCAGCGCCCTGACGCACCAAGGAATGATCTATGGTACTTGAGATTGTCAACTTCAGATCAAACTCATGGATCCAAGAATGTCAAGAACAATTTAATGGGTGAAGGAAATGATATTTTTTGAGGGCATGAAACTCAAGCTGAAGAAGCTCACGGATCGTGTGGTGTTTCCTGACAGCATGTTAATTATCCATCTGAAAGCACAACTAAGACTAGTGATGTATCTAATGTTTCTCGTACTCAAAGCCAAAAGAGTTATGTTAGCGTTAGTGACCTAAAGACCACTGATCAGGTTAGATGGGATTCTAATTCGAATCAGAATGTGCATAATGGTAAAGGTCAGAATTTTTCTAAAGCAGAGAACGTGGTGACTTATGTTCAATTAAGATATCCTTTTCCAAGGACACGATCTAGTTTGAGCTTACTGAAACATACGGGGAAGTTACTTCTCGAGGAAGGCGAAACAGAGTGCCTGAAAGTGGGAAGACCCGGATTGCTTCCATGAGGTCAGATAATAATAGGAGGAAGAATATGGAATCTGACATGGTGGCAAGCCATAACTTTAAGTCTTCAGGTGGTGATCCTTCATCTATCAGGCAGGCTTCAACACATCAGAGCATTGATGCTGTTGCTGATCCAAACAGTCTTCAAAATAGTTACCAAGACGATGCGGGCTTGGGAACTATCAGTCGGGACTTTTCTTCAATTCCAGGTGCACAAGGAATGCATCAAGAAGAGCAAAATCTAGTGAACATGATGTCATCTTCTACAGCTCATGGCTTTAATGGTCAGGTTCCTTTTCCGTTTAATTTAGCTGCAGGTCACTTACCTTTTCATATTCAATCTCTACCAATGGGATACAATCAGAGAAATGGCGGACTTGTTCCTACAAATATTCAAATGTTTCCTCAAGGATTGGTCCCTTCTCCTTTGGTTCATTATTTTACTGACATTGTATTAGCCCAAATTCAGAGGATCAAATTGAGCCCCACAGCGAAAGTTTTGGTTATCCAGAAATGAACCCACAGGAAGCGGAACATGAGTTGTGGCATGAACAAGACAGGGGCTCTAATGGTGGTTTTGATCTTGATAATGGAGGTTTTGAAATGCTTCAGTCAGATAATAATCAACTGTCAACTTTCAGCCGTCTATAATTTTGTTCCTTCATCTAGGGTAGGCAGCTATGGTAATTCTACTAAAGTCCAACAGACATTTTCTGAAGAAACTCAAGGATCAACTAGGGAAGCTGATGTCGATATTTGTCAATATCAAGATAACAGAGGTAATGATGTTTACTTTGATGAAAGAACTGCAAGTTCTAGACCCTTACCTGCTTCACATGCTAGTTCTCTCAGAACTAGAACCTTATCAGAAAGTTCCTGGGAAGGGTCATCAGCAAAGGTCTCTAAGCCAGCTAAGGAGAAATGGAGTAGGAAAACAGCTATTACTGTTCTTCCTTCTGCTGCATGTGGGAAAGGTAACATTGTAATTGAACATTCCTCTCAGACAGATAATGATGGGAGAGACTGGAATATACGATCAAGAGTGGGCACTGAAATGGCAGAAAGAACTACTGGACCTCAACCGCTTGGTTCTTCGCCTGTTCCAAGGCATCAAATGCCTGGATCTGGGGCAGCTCAGACAAGTAGCTCAGATCCACTGATACCCATTGCTCCATTCCCCTTAGGTCCAGTTTCAGGGCAGAGAACTATGGATAATTCTGGACTTTCTTCCTTCGCCTTTACAATAACAGGGCCCTCAGTTCCGATTTTGTTGTGCCCTTTGTACAACATTCCAACAGAAACAGGAACTGCAGATGCATCAACAAGCTATTTTATTTGGGATGAAGGTTTGGACAACAATGATTCTGGTCAAAATTTTGAATCATCGATAGGACTTTATCAGTCTGAGGTGTTAAGTACTTCCAGTTCTACGAGAAAGGTTACATCTCTTGAGCCATCAGAGCATAAATCTGACATTCTAAATGGTGACATTGCTAGCCATTGGCAAAACTTGCCGTATGGACGGTTTTGCCAAAATTCACTATTTCCTCGAACTCTGATTTATCCTTTACCCGTTGTGGTGCCACCTATCTATTTTCAAGGTCATTTTTCCACTGGATGGTCCTGGGAGACCTCTTCCATCGAATGTGAGTTCTTTTCTCGACTTTTGAATTATGGGCCTCGTATTGTTCCTGTTTCTCCTTCCAATCTGTTTCAAATGGACCTGCGAGAGTATACCAGCGGTATGTTGATGAAATGACCAGATATCACAATGGTACTGGGACAAACCTGCCAAATCCTGTAAGTCAAATTTTGACAATCTATAATGAGCCTTTATTACCATAAATTTCTGTCCATGAAATTAGCATGCTTTGGAGAGTAATGTTGGTTACATGTTCATTATGCATTGTTAGAGTGGACGATGATTTGAAATGCAATGTTATATAATGGTCGTAAGATACTTACTACATTAGTCTGTTTCATCAGTTATTTAAAGCGACCTTAATGTTTCACAGCTCCCATTTCTGTGCCATTTAACCTTGAGAACCATAGCCCTCAACAATTTTTTTATACAATTTTTTTCAACTTCAGAAAGTTTCTATGAGAGGACGTCATTCTGCAAATTCAAAGGAGGGGAAAATATAAGTACGATAGAAATGACCACCATAGTGATAAAGACGGGAAAATGCCAATTCAAAGTAACGAGCTGCTGTGCGCAGCCATAGTCACAATCAAAATGAAAAATCAGTGTTCGCTTTTGACCAATTGGCAGCTGTTGCTGGTGAGAGCAGAGCCTCACATAGCCATGATTCATTTACGTCATACCTGTCTCATAATGGATCAGTCCGCTCAAACTCTTCAGAAAGTAGATTTGCCAGCATGCAATATGGCATGTACCCATTGTCAGCCATGAATCTCAGCGGGTTGTCATCTAATGGACCTACCGTTCTGTCTGTTGTCATGTTGTATCCCTACGATCATAATTCTGGTCATGGTTCCCCTGCTGAACCACATGAGACTGGATCTCTTGGACCAGTGGGTTTCTCGGGCATGAATGAAGCATCACAGCTAAGTGAGGGAAAGAGCTCAGGTGGGGTATTTGACGAGGAAAGATTCCATGGTACCTCTGCTCAACGTTTCCACCAAACCAGGCTTCTTCGCCCCACCTCCAAAGGTAAATGACGTCTTGTTTGTCTGAGGTAGTGTCTTTGAAGACTTATCAAAAGCTGTCAGCCTTTCATATATACCGTTGTCTAACTGCCTTTTCTGGTCTTGCTATATAGTTGATGATGGTGCAGTAATTTCTGTGGCCCAACTTGAATAAGCTGTGTGGAAATTGCTGCCTTGCGTTTCCATTTGAGGGAAGAAATGATGGTGGAAGAACCTATAATGAGAAAACCTCTTCCTTACCAGGCTATTTTATTCTCATCTTACTCACGAAAGCAAGATTCTGATTCAGTGATTCTTAATGGTCTTCTCATGAGATGGTCGATCGGTCGGTCACCCATGCTTGTTGGGTTGTGCTTGTGTGTTCACTATGACTGACGAAAAACCATTTTCGGAAAGTGCTCTGTTTTCGAAGATATAACAGAGTAATGGTGAAAAAGAATGCAGCACACTGAGGTTAGAGTTTAAGTTTAGGGTTCTACACATTGTAACTGAAATAGGAGCTCCTTAGGAGAATTACAAGTGAGTTCTACAATCATTTTATAAATTGCGATGGATTAGGAATTTCCTTCCCACAAATGTAATAGGGTTAATTTCAGTCCAGAGCTCTCT
>JBBYHK010000004.1:8170668-8211999 GCA_038382065.1 Adansonia grandidieri
GAAACAAAAAGCTGTCACATGTGTCGTTTTTCCATTGGTCTCTTTCTCTTCGATTTTATTAATAAGGAACCGTTTAATGGATGCCCCGAATGCTCGTTAAAAACGTTTAAATAATTGATTATTTTTACGAAATTTTAAAAAATTATAATAATTATATATTTTTTATTGTTAAAATTTTAACTGTGGAAGACGTTAACATTTCCCCAACTGAATTACTAGATTTGTGCTTAGTCACCTTTTTTTCCTTTAATTTAATTTATAATATCACGTGTAATATACGGCGTTATCTCCGTGCTTGGCTCGTGAGCCGTAATGATTCACGAGCCAGCTCGCGATCTATATAAAAAGAACAATTTAAAAAATAATAATAATAAAGACTCTTCTATTTCGCATGACTGTTTTCATGAATCAAAAGTAAAATTGAAGCTGCTGAAATTTCATAAGAAAAAAATAATTTCAAAAGATGAATAATGATAAATAAAAGATATACAGTATGGGTATTATTAGACATGTAAAAGTCTATAGATTTTATTACTAATATAAAAATAGAAAATATATATTAGAGTTAAATGAAACAATAATTTTTTAGTTTTATATTTTACTGATATTTAGAAGAATTCTAAAAAATAACAACTTTTGATGGAATTTCAATAAAAATTTTGAGTAGTTAAATCCCTCTTGAAATTATCGTAAATTTTGAAAATTTTCTTCCAAATATCTTAATCAAATACACCCATGAGGTATATTAAAAATAAAAAAAAAAATAAAACTAATTAAAAAGAAATGGAGCATTTGAATGTCCTTTAACTCCATGATAAAATTAAAATATTTCATTAACGGTGTATAAAAGATAACCCTCTGAATGTTAATTAATAAATAAATTGAACAACAATTGTATAAGGTGGCTTCCAATTTAAGAGAAGAAAATATTCAAAAATGAAAATGAGTTAAGTTAGTTTTAAAATTAAAACCAATTGGCAGTGGTTTTTTTTTTTTTAAGTTGAAGTTTATGAAAAAATGAAAATTGTAAAGGGGGGATCACATCCATAGAATCGACTGTAATATGATTGCCGGAGGTACGGTCGGAATCGTAGGTGTAGTGTGCCCTAGGCTGCTTGCCATTCGAAGCGGCAATAATATCTTGGACCAGGAGATTTTCATTCATAAATCGTAATCAAGATAGGCTTGACCTGGCATTCGAGATTGCGCATGGCATGGACCACGTCTGTAGTGGGCCCCTAAAACACGTTAAAGAAAAATATTACGGTAGCCATAAGCAATTCTTGAATCTCGAATGTCATTTTCGTAAAATATGATTTTGTTGAGATTCTTGAGTCTTGAATATCAACAAAAAAATGTTTGATTCAACCAGCTACTGACAGCAAATAAAGGTTTCCATAAATCTTAAAAAAAACCTAAATTTTTTTAACATGATTTATTCAATTTAAATCAATATAAGTAATACTATGAAATTAATTAGAATTCTTAGTTTATTAAAATTACAAATAATTATTATTTTTTCATTTAAAACCGGCAAAGATAGAATATATTTACTCTAATTAAAAGTACAACATCTTATTAATAAATCTCGTTATTATTGGGTTACATTTACAAGCATTAAAATTTAATACATACCCGACTTTTGTTAATTTAAGTTTTCGCCATTCAAAATTTAATTTTAAACGTAATTTAATTTACTTAAATGGTCAAATCTTATAATATAAATTTTTTAATTATACAAATAAAATTAAAATATTGACATATGTTTCACTTTTATTTTTAGTTATTTTAAGAAATATGTATGGTTTTACCACTATTGCTTTTGAAATTTACTTACTAACAGTAAAGGACGGAATAATTTCCTTCACCTTGAATACTATCTTTATAAAATACGGTTTTCACTCTACCATGCCGGGCAACATTTTACATAAGACAGGAATACATGTAAAAACAACAATCAACAACTTGATTTGCATTGCAGCATTTCTTGTCATTTTCTTAGGTCCCTTAATTAAAAAGGGCGCACCCATTGTTTTTTCTTTTTCTTTTTCTTTTCCCCTTTTGTTTTCTTAATATTTACTTATTCAAATTCTCATAACCTCCATCATCCATCATTATTGTTGATAACATAATTTCTTTAGCTTTATTGCTTGAACTTTGATTTTTATTTTAACCAAGTTTTAGTATCACGTCATTCACTCGTAAGTAAAATAAATCAAGTTATTTGGACTTAGTTCGAAGAATATTTTAGCTTTAATTTATTTATTTAATTTTTTTAATGAGTTAAAGTTTGAATAATTCAAAAAATAAATTAAATTAAATTTTAAATAATTAATATTTAATTATTTCCAACTACATCATCTATTAATAAAATAATAAACTTTTAATTTTAGAACAATTTCAAATAGTAAATACACATTCACTTGAAAACTTTAGTTTGAAGTAAAAAAAAAAAAATTCATTTAAATCCAAGGTAATAATTTGAATAACTAAAAACCAAAAAAAAAAAGAAAAGAGAAAAGATTGATACGTTTTTCAGATGCTTAAATCACGATAGCCTCGTGATGTGTGAACCGTGATTAGTGAAGATCTTCTGGCCAAGCCGAGGCTTGAGCCGTTGAAGCCGTGTAAGAATTTCAAAAGGTACCTTCCCTTTTTTTTTTTTAAATTTTCACAAATCTATAAATATTTTCTATATATATATATATATATTTTTTTTTATTATTATTATTTTGTCCCAACCGTCATTTTCTTTCTCCCGAATTTGACGCTTTTTTAATACCAGAAAAATCAAAACTATAAAATGCCGAAGTTCGGTGAGATTCCCCCCATTTATTTTCCGCTCTGGTTTTTCTGCATATTTTTCCCCTTTCCACTTTAGCTTTCATCAGCTATTGACAATAATAATTATAATAATCATAATGTTACGATAAACCCTACAAAACTCAGCTCAAATCTTTCATAAAACTTCATTTTTTTTATATAATTTAAAAAAAAGATTTTTTTTTCAATTTTTTTCGTCTTTATTTTGCTCATTTACTGTAAATATCTCTCTAGTCCTAAGCGCCTGTATTTCATCTTCAATCGAGAATCTTCCCTTTTATAATGGTTTAAGTTACTGCTCAAGTTACTCTTCTGAACTTGTAACTGTTTAGTGCAGTAAAATTTTGAAAAGCGCTCTCTTTTTCCTGTATTTCCTAAATCTTAAGGCTTCGATCTATTAGTTCGTTGAGATAAAAAAAATTGATTTTCTTTGTTTTTGCTTGTTTTCAAGAGTCGGCAACTTTGGTTGTAAGGTAAATTTAACTCCGTCTTTATTTATTTATTTATTATATATTTTTAATTCTGATAGATTGAAGTTTGTGGTTCGCCTTCTTAATTATGATTGTTTGTTTTAGTTTAATGCCGTGAAAAATTTCCAGAATTTTCCCTTTATTTAATGAAATTGATTGTATTTTACGTGCTGTTTTTTAGCTAAAAGGGGAATAAAGGGGGAAGTCTGCTTTGATAAAGTTGTGAACGACTTCCAAAATGATACACCAGAAAGGTCTTTCTTTTTAGAAAAACCAAGATAGAATGGCTGATTGCAACTTTGCAGAGTTCATGCAATTATTCTTAGATCTCTTTGGTTAGAGTAGAAGCTGAAATCCTTTTTCTTTTAGTAAATATGCACTTGGTTCTGCTTGTTGCATAATTTGGATTTGAAAATCAGGAGAAAAATCAAGAGGAAGCAAAAGATTTTAATTGTTAATAATGATTTCTAAGTAACGAAACACTGACTTTTTTTTTTTCCACCTGGTTCGCTGCTTTGTGATTTTGAAGTAGTTTGGTAGTATATTTTTGGAATTAATGCTTATCTAACATGTGATTGATTTGATCGACGTAGTTGCTTGCACTTGAGAATGAATAAAATTTTCTAATGCTGGAAATTATTTGGAGAACTTGAGAAGAGCTAAACATGATATATTTCTTTGTTTTGTTTAAAGATTCGAATCTGATTAATTGTCATTTGGGGTATATTCTTGTTTCATTTTGAACGTAAGTTTTGGTTTTTATCTGCCAAAACTTGATTTATCACATTCAATCGGGAGCAGTTCTCTTCACATTGCTTTGCTCACGGCCTTTCGATTGTAAATTTCTTCCCAGGTTTGATGTGATTTGCTCAGATGCCAGCATTTGATGTTGGTGAGTTATGTGATATTAGGTGTGGAGTTTCTCAGGCTCTGTGCTGAGCAAATAAATGCAGGCAGTTGGCTTTCAGTTGGAATGAAGAACTTACAGGTGCTTTTCTCTTTTAATAAGTAATTATAAGTATAAATAATTGCTCTCTTTGGTGTTCGTTAAGTAGTCATTGCGTCGAGTTGTGGGTGGTCATTACTCCCAAAATAACATAGAAAAGATCTGTTTACACTTTTGAGCCTTTTTGTTTGGTGCATGAATCTGCTTATCATTTCTTCCTTGACACCAACCTGATGATAGATTTTATTTGATTACAGAGCACACAAGATATAAAACCCTCAACTGAAGCTTCACATGAACCAAAAACGGAACAGCAAAACAGCCAAACTGCGGATGGCCCCCTGGCAGATTCTGGCTCTTTATCCGCATCAAGCAATGATGGCAGAAAAGTTTCACGCCAAGATATAGAACTTGTAAGAAACCGGTTCCTTTTTTATATTTCATTTATTTATCTCTTTTTCTTTCTGATGCTAGAAGGACTTTTATTTATATGTTATTTAATTAGCAATTCACAATTTATGTAAACTGATTGTTCCAGGTCCAGCATTTAATTGAACGATGTTTACAGCTGTACATGAACAGAGACGAGGTTGTCAAAACCCTCTTGAGTCGAGCGAGGATTGAACCCGGATTCACAACTTTAGGTCTGCTTTTTGAAATCTCTTTATTAGTCCCAATATGTGTTTCTATTATTTGGAGTTTTCAATAAAATGCCTTTCATATGCATGTGATAAAGTAGAACATGCCATAAAAGGAGAGAAAAAGGAAAACCAGTCTACCACAATTATATCTTTGAATTACGAATTCTAAGCCACATATCAAGTATATTTCTTTTTCAACAGTCTTGCAGTCGGGAATCTGACTCTGTTGTGCTTTTTACTGTTCTTGTTTATCCAGTATGGCAGAAGCTGGAAGAGGAAAATGCTGATTTTTTCAGGGCCTATTATATAAGGCTGAAGTTAAAGAAGCAAATCCTGTTATTCAACCATTTGCTTGAGCATCAATATCATCTGATGAAATATCCTGTGCCTCCAAAAATTCCTCTGGCCCCAATGCAAAATGGAATTCATCCCATGTCCGGTAAGTTCTGACTAAATAAAAATGGAGGATGCTAGCGTCTATTATTTTAGTTATTTTATAAAGTGATCATGATTTTAAGTTATACATGGTGATGCTAGCCTTACTTACCGAATCATAGAGTCAAGATTGGCATGGAATGGCCACAGATGGTTAGTAAATTTTGAGAGTATTAGCATGCTATAGAATTTTCTTTTAACATGATGAAATATCTGGAATTGTACTGTGATTGTCCATTAATACTAATAATTTCAAAATTAGGTTATCACATTCCTCTTTTCAATTTTATAACATAAAGGAAAAGGATCCCTGTGTGTTTCAAATATTTCTAATTGTAGAGAATAGTTTGTAATTTTAGCTTGATATGGTGTCTATTTACCTTTTTGCTTGATTGCTTTCAACTTAGCAAGTTTGAGTTCTTTTCTCAATTGTAAAAGGAGAAAAAACTGTGGAAGGGATGGAGCATCAAAACCATATCACAAATTTCCTTTGGGATCTGTATTGAATATACTTTGAGGCAGAAAGTTTATTGCAGGAGTTATTATTATTCGGTCATCTTGTATGTAACTATCATGGTTATTAAAGCCACTTTTTGCAGTGCAGTTAACAACTTACCAATTGGATACCCTGTGCTGCAACAACCTCCAATTCCAGCTGCAGCGCAACCTCATGTTGACTCCATGGGTATATCAAGCTGTCATGTGGTCAACGGAGTCCCCGCACCCGGCAATTTTCAACCTATGCGGATGAATTCTGGGAATGAGTGAGAACTTAACCTTCTTTGTTTTGATCTAATATTAACTTACTATTAAACTAACAAGTGTATGCTTACCGGTGATGTAAAGGTGCTTTTCTTCTTTATTTTCATAGTCTTATTTCATATATTATGTTACTTCTTTGAAGAAAAGTTGCCTAATTTATAATTTGATTTATTGCAATGTAATTATGTGCTGCGTCTTTTGCCTTTTTTTTGGTTGAAATGTTCAGGAACTACTTGATCAGATTTGCAACAAATGCATGATTGTGTTAAGGTTATGTCATACCATCATACACCAACTCTGTTCAATTAAACTGTAATCTAAAACTGTTTTAACTTAGCTACATGAATAACTTTTGCTACCCCATTCTTAGAGAATGTTTAGATATTAAGTCCTTGTCACATTATCTCTAACTTTACCTCTCTTTATTATGCCCTGTTTTTTACGTTCATTTTTTTGATAAAAATTATGGTCTTGTATTTTGTTCTGGAGAAGTTACGCTTATGGTAACTGATTTTCTTATTCTAGCATGGTGATGGACAACAATGCCAGTGATCTAACACCTGCAGTTCCTCCAACCACTGCCATGTCATCTATGTCAGAGATGCCTGTGAGCTGTACATCAGTGGCATCCGCTGGGGATTTTCCCTTCACTGCATCAGACGTGTCAGGGATGGGAGTAGACACATCAGCACTTGATTCAGCATTCTCGACAGATGTGGCAACTTCAGTAGGATTGCAGCTGGGAGCTGATAATGGAGCTGGGGATTCTAGAGATTCCTTTAGATCAATTGATCAGATTCAGTGGAATTTCAGTCTCACAGATCTGACAGCAGACTTGTCAAACTTGGGAGGTAAGCTGTGGCTCTGAGACCCAAACAAAGATATCCAGTTAAAAACTTGTACATTAACTTGTTTGCCATGCGATCTCTCTCCCTCTCTCTCTCTCTCTCACACACACACGCACACACTCACACACGCACACACGCATCTGAAGAATCATGCTTTTGTAATTGCTTTTCAACTTTTTGCTCTTAATAATTGGTGCATTGCTTTATTGTTGGCCTTGGAAGCCATTACTCCAGAAACCTAGAAATTTTTTTTTTTTTTTTTACTTTATTGTTCTTTTTGGTGTTTTTCCTTTGGAGCTTGTTCTCATAATGTTTGGCCCTCGTAATTGTTGCAGATCTAGGAGCCCTTGGGAACTATCCTGGTTCTCCTTTTCTTCCCTCTGATTCAGAAATTTTGCTTGATTCTTCAGAGCAAGAAAATATAGGTAATGGTCACGTTTACCTTGATGTCTTTTTGAATCATTAGACGATGTTGATGAAGCTTTGATGGTTAGAACCATTGCGATCCCGGTTCTATCTATTAACAGAAGTGGGATACTTTAACTGGCATCGAATATGATTTTACCATATCTTTCTTGCACTCATTGTGGTTGAATTTATATCCATGTGCAATTATAATCTGTGTGTAATGTTTGGGAATTCTAGTAATAAGTAGTGGAATCCGCAAATGGCATGTTACATTTTGAAATATTTTGGTTGTTGACATTTTCCCATTCAAACATAGTCGGTATATTTATATATGTTTGACGAGTACACTGATAGATCTAAATTTTTTTCAGTGGAGGAATTTTTTGTTGATTCTGTCCCTGAACAGCCATGCTCTCCATCCGACGAAGAAAAATCCTAGACCAAGGTGAGTGTTGTACCTTCTTAAAATTGTAGGATAGGATAGAGTTAGATCAATAAGAACAGCATTTGACATCTATTAAGTAGGCGTTTTGCATTGTTAACTAATATGAACATTTAAGAAGTGTAACTTTTAGCTTTAATCAATAAATAGCAGTCAGCAAACAGGAAAGTTGCCAAGTTCTGCTCAGCTGTAATTTTTCAGATTGTGGATATGAGACTTTATTGTTATTTGGAAAATCCGGGGACCATTTGTTCGTAATCTTTTGTTTTGTTGACGATGAGGAAATCATTGCAATCTTTTCACATCCAACCTCGCTTTGTGACAAGGCGGTTGGTTGAGCTTCCATTCTGAAAATGGAATAAATTCTGACTCATAACGCTCTGATGTCTCCCTTAATTGTAATGGGAAATACCATCAAAATGGTTTGTTTGTTAGCATTGGGGACAGGGCGTACCTGGTTAAACTGTTCAATACAAAACTGGCCTGGCATTGGGTTGTGAATCTTACACGTTTAATACAAACTGCTCAGCATATGTGATGACATTATCAAACCTGAGTTTCATTGTTGGAACTCTATAAGTTTTGGTTGCCTTGTTTTCAAAATCGAGCTATCAAATTTCTCAATTGTTTGGTGATGTCGTAATATTCATCAAGCAAAAGTCAATTGCTTTGCTTGTTGATCTAAGTCTGAGTCTTTTATTTTTCGTTTGCCTTTTACATACGTCCAAGGCTATTTATTAATTTCACTTAGTAGAAATCTAACTTATGTTGGTCTAAAAAAAATTAGTCTTATGTGCTTTAATAATTGTGTATAAAAATTTTAATAAATTGATCATTGAATTTAGTAATATAGTTATATAATTTTGCATATAAAAATTTAAATCAATTTACTATCTAAAGCATGTTGCTTGAGAATATCAATTTTTGTATGCATTTAATGCTTAAAATTTTTTATATTAACCAAATGATTAGATATTTTAAATTTATTTGAAATTTAATGTGTATGATTTACATGAATATAAAATAAAAGATAATGATCAAACTAAATAAATATAAATTTTTAAATGAAAAATGTGCAAACATATAAAATTAAATTAATTTTACACTAACAAAAATTTATTAGTAAATCTTCCTCTTTATCATTTATGCATTAAAAAAGTGATAATTACATGGTATATTGATGTTTTGAACTTCAAATGTAGGGTTAAAAGGTTGTATGTATTTTATTTATTTATTTTTATTTTTTTAAATATATAATAAAAAATATGATGATTTTTTAATCTTACATGTAAAATTAAAAACTTTCACCACATATCAAGAATGTTAATCAATTATACGGTGGGTGATAGCATTACTAACGAGTATTGTGTAGTATTTACTTCTATCATTCTCTTAGTCAGTATATATGTAAACTTTTTTTAAAAAAATTAATTAATTAATTACCAAGTATTTAACTAAAAACGTATTTAGTTAAAAAATATTAATTAATTACCAAGTTTTAACTCTACTCATATAATATATTTTATATAAAATTTAACAAAAAAATGGGATTTTTGAATTTATTGCGTTCAACATAAAATTACATTAACTAATATTTTAAATTTTTGAAAGATAAATGGACAATTTTCGAAGGTTTACAAAATATTGCCACGAATTAAAGCAACAACCCGAAATTTTAACCCGAATACCCACGGAGAATGTATAGTACACAAACGGCAATTAACAGCCACTTACGATTAAGGTATTGATTACGCGGGAAAAGTAGGGCAACCCGAACCCTAATTTGCTTCTTTCTTCCTGATCCCAGATTCTGATCAGACAGAGCCCAGAAATTTTCCTATCTCAAATCTCAAAGGTAACAGTTATGAAAGATCATCAAATCAGCGTAGATAACATCAACAACAAGAACCAGAATCCAAGGCATGTACAGCTATTCGTTAAACTTCTCAATGGGGAAACCTTATCGCTCCAATTTCTGACCCCACAAGTCCAAGTCGGGTCCGTCAAGCATCGAATACAGGAAATTACCAAAATCCCAATCAATTTCCAGCGCCTGATTCGCGGCCATCAACTTAAGGACGATTCTGTGATTTCCCGTTCCAACGCCACCCTTAACCTCTCCCTCCGTCTTCGTGGTGGCAAAGGAGGTTTCGGATCGCTGCTACGTGGTGCAGCCACAAAAGCGGGGCAAAAAAAGACAAACAATTTCGAGGCTTGCCGCGACATGAGCGGAAGGAGGCTGAGGCACGTGAATGCTGAAAAGAGGTTGGAGGAGTGGAAGGCGGAGGAGGAGGAGAGGAAGTTGGAGAAGATTGCAGAGGATTTTCTAAAGAAAAAGGCAAAATCTGGGAAAAAGGGGGTCGGAGATGGAGAATCCGAGAAGTATGTGGAAAACTACAGGAAGCAGTCAGCGAGGTGCGTGGCGGTGGTTGAAGAGTCTGTTAGGGCCACGTGCCGGAATGAAAAGCGGAAGGCAGTGCCAGGAGGCACTGACCCCAAAAGATTGAAGATTTGGTAAGCTTTTGAGATCATTTAATTTGTTTCTAATGTTAGGGTTTAGTTTTAGTGTTTGGATTTTATTATTATTATTATTATTGGCTTATTTTGAACAGGATTGGAAAGAGGAAATTGAATGATACTGATAGTGATGATAGCAGTGAGGACGAGGATGATGAGGAAGATGAGAAATCTGTAGTTTTGAGCAGTGGGAATCATTCAGATTCTAGCAAGGGAACTGAGGAGAGTTCTGGTTCCGTCTCTGGTAGAAGACAGGATGGAGATTTTCTAGGTGGAGTCTCAAGGAAGAGTGGTTCCAAAGAAGAGAAAGACAGCGTTCTGCAGCAAAGCTTGGAATCTGGTGGGGACGATGCTCCCGATGTAGAAAATGTCATGATTGAATCCAAACCAGAGGTTTATGAAGATATGACAGCATGTTGTGCGAATGTGTCCTGCACAGAGGCAGATTTGATTGCTGGAAGTGAAGCAGTTCAACCTGAGATGCTTCAAAATAATGGAAATAAAACTCAAGATCAGGAAGAAGTGATTAGTCAGCGTCTCTTTGTTCCGGTTCCAGAAAACGGAGGAGTCGGGAATAAAGTGATTGATGAAGTAAATTGCTATTCTAATGCTCAATCAGAAGTTCACGAAGAAAAGGCAGTTTCAAATACTAATACGGCAGAGCCAGAAAAGCCATTTAACTTTGATGACTTCAATTATCCAGAAGAGATGGAGGTATGACTGCGAACTTGAAGTTCTTTTCCTGTTTGCACTTTTGCTTATTCTTCTTTTCTTTTCTTTTGAGTTTATTAGACAGCTAAAGCTAATTTTGCTAACTTTTAAATTTTTTTACCGTTTATAATCATGGAACTTGGGCACCATTAAAGATTGTAGATGTAGATGGTTTGAGGCAAAGTGTTTAGAGAGTTGCAAAATAATATGTTAAACTATTTGGCTTCCTTTGCACTCTAGCTTACTACTCTCGCCCTTTATATAGATGAATAGTACTGACGCATTTATAAAGAGGCTAAAAGATGTTACAACTTTCAGCTAACTCTATGATTGCCTACCTAGATGAGATAGGATATTCAGCCAGCAATCTGTAGCTCGTTTCAAGTTTATCAAATGCTTTTCCTTATTCCAAGCTTAAATCTGGTCATAGTTATTTTGATTTTATTTAGGCGTTGTCTTTATATCCTTTGTTAAAAAAATAGTTGCACCTCACAATTAAGAATATTGAAAATGAAGATATCATGTAGTGCCATCGAAATCGGCATACAGACTACATTGTCACAGTGATGCTGTTGTTTTGACAATGCTACTGTCATTTCAGTGCTAACATTTTTTATGATTTTTATAGGTTCTTGGATTGGAGAGATTGAAATCTGAACTGCAGGCACGTGGGCTAAAATGTGGGGGTACTTTGCAAGAGCGAGCTGCTCGGCTATTCCTGCTAAAGTCCACCCCTTTGGATAAGCTTCCAAAGAAGTTGCTTGCAAAGAAATGAAAACGTATTAGCAAGGAGTTTCTTTTTTGTCGAACTAAGAAGTGTATATATATATATATATATATATATATATATATATATATTTTGTTCTGTTTAATATTGCATAACATCTTATTTATTAGCTGAAACATTGTTACCTAAGGAAATCGTGACAGTGTATTTGCTTTTTTAATAAAATGGAACAACAAACGGTTGCTTTATATTGTACCTTGCCTAAACTGCATTTTGAAATTTGTGGGATGATGAAGATAATGATTTTAATGTTTTATC
This sequence comes from Adansonia grandidieri, assembly GCA_038382065.1. Classification (NCBI taxonomy): domain Eukaryota; kingdom Viridiplantae; phylum Streptophyta; class Magnoliopsida; order Malvales; family Malvaceae; genus Adansonia; species Adansonia grandidieri. Next base: position 8,182,717 of record JBBYHK010000004.1, read on the forward strand.
TTATAAAGACCCATTCATCTCATTCCTTTTATCCTTTTTTATTTTTACGTTTACATGATGATATTGAGAAAGGGAAGAGGATACTTGAAATCGAATCTAGTTTTACATAATCACTTTCTTTTTATCCTCAGTAAAAGTGGAATATTGCGGGATTGACATTGATAATTTGATTTCATTCAATTTTATGACTTCAATTTTGTTCTTTTATGTTTTCCACATTGTTATATTGTTCAAATTTGCTCGTTGCTCCAGTATAAATTACTGCAGCATGATAAAATTGCTTTGCATCCTTCGAACTTCCTTGGTGTTATGAAACATTAATCTTAAGACTTCGACTGGCAAAGAATTTAGAATTTCATGTTGAACGAGGACGAGATGTTCAATGTTTATGTGAAACAGCAGATTCCTAAGAGAGAGAAAGTGTTTACTGAACTTGAATTGATGAGCAAGAAGTTGTTTCTAAAGGGGATATATTAGAAGATCAGAGGCTTTTTGATGATAAATGTAAATATTAAGCACAAATGGCTTTTTGCAATCATTGGTTGGAGTGCACACACATTACGCGTCCCCACCATGCCCCCCAAAAAAAGTGCAGAGAGAGAGAGAGAGAGAGAGAGAGAGAGAGAGAGAGAGAGAGAGAGAGAGAGGGGGGGTTCACACCCTTTGCCATTGGAAGTATAATGTGCAGAGAGAACTTCAAGGAGGAACCTGTGATTTGAAGAACTTGTCCAGGAGGCGCAGTTGAAGTTGCATCTTTCGAAACATAATCCATTTATCATGGATTGCCGTCTTGATGAGATTGCTGGGTCACTCCTATAATAGAAGTGCTGAACATCTGTAGGGAATGCTGAACAACTGTGCATGCATTGCCAGACGGTGGAAGCTTGTATGAACAGCAGAATGGATATGAAAGCACAATGGTTTGTTCATCTCAATACTCAACCCTTTCATGTGATTCCCTCTTTTTTTTCTTTTTCCAATGTCACTCAACTCAAAGCCTATCAATTGAGTCCTTGATTCACATTCTTTCCAATTAATTTGTCAAGATATTTCTTACTGGTCTTCTGAGACTTGGAAGACATGGGTTTTTCTCCGTAGTATGAATTAGGTACGGGGTTTTAACTAGTAGTCTCAGTTAGGTTGGCTGATCCGAGCATTTTGGAATGCAATTGCTTCTTTTATACACTGAAAAAACAGTCAAGCTAGCTAACCTGGATTATAAATTCCGTTGAAAAGATACGAAATTTACAAGCAGCGGCATAGGATTGAATTTCACACTATAAAATCAAGGTAATCAAATGGTTATGTGGGCTAATCACTAACCAATTCTCACAAATAAAACAAAGAGGAAGGCTTTCCGGCTATTCAGTAGGCCACAGATAGCTAAGCTGACAAATCAGCCGCTTAGTTTCCAGGGAGAGCAAATAGGGGAATGCATCAGAAATTGCGTGATTGAACCACCAAGTATCTCATCTCAGTGCCTTCAATGGATAGGCTTTGAACTGACAGCTTCAGTGGCAATCCTTCCCGGAGAATATAAAGTTGCTGGACAGGGCGTTCCAAAATTTTCAGACATTATCTGACAGCTTTGATGTTTGAGTGACACGTGGTGACAAAGGAAAAGAATTCGAAGGAGCCCTCAAATCTCAATGATCCGCAAAAGTCACTCCTCGGTTCTTATTAGGTGTATGAACTGAGTATTTCATTTCTTGGTAGGCCTTTTGAGCTTTTTCTTTAACCTTCTGAAAAGGAAAAAAAAAAAAAAAAAGGGAAGAGAATAAAATGCTACTCATTTTTGCAGACAAATAACACTCATGATATAAACTCATCTATGGTGCGCATACAATCAGCCATGTCAAATATCAAATACGATCTCCCGCTGCATTATTTTGTAAGAAAACACTTAAAGATCAGAAATTACCTCCTTGTGGGTTTGCCTTTGCCTTTGCCACCAGCACCAAGCATGCCCTTCATCAATGAGCTTATATCCACAGAGCGTTCACGCATGATCTTATCGTGGTACATCTTGCTCCCAATCTCACATATTTGTTCTTCCACCTCTTCCAAAGTTTGATCCACATTGAGCTGTAGCTCCCCTTTCCTGATGACAGTTACACCAAAACCATTTGCTTTGGCTTCCCAAAATGCATCCTAATACGGATTATCAAAAGTTAAGAAGAATTATAAAGCATTCCAACCTCAGGAGGACCAAAGGAAAATGAAAAGAAAAAATAGAATCATCATCACCTCTCCATGCTTTTCTAGAAGGGATCAAGGACCTCATTATCAACATCGTCGCTGATCGGTCTAATTGTTATTCTTTTCTAAAAAACTAAAGAGACCAAGGTTTTTGATTGGAAGGAACAGTGCGTTTGTCCACCAGAGCAGTCTTTTTAGGTCAATTTTCAGTTTACCAGTTCAGGAGATAAATTAAATCCTTTAAACTGCTAGGAACATCAGAACAATAAAATCAAGTTTGGGCTAGATTATCTTCCGCATCCCACTTATATGTTGGCCCTAAAGTTGGATAAATGAGAATGGCATATTGCTCTTATCAGGCAATCCTTTAACTCTTTCATTTTTTTTGATGCTTAACACAAACGACTGATCATATTTCACGGCATAATTAATCAGAACTTTACCTTAGGTGGCTGCGGAACGATAAAAGCCCTGCCAGTTCCAAGCATTTCCATGTGAGCCTGAATGACGCAACAAAAATTTTTGCAATCCCCAGTATCTTCAAAAGCAATCACATGGTGTGGTTTTGGTTCCAATTCAAGATCTGCTGCCATCTCCAGCGCATAAAATCCTATCCTCTGCTCCTCATTTTCAAATGTGTACAATTCAATACACTGGGACATAAGCAGAAGATTACTATATGTTCAGTAACCAGCACCATAGGCCAGGCTCAATCCAAAAGTGCATTATGAGAAACATATCACAAAGATCTTATGAATAATCTTCAGGAACCATACAACTCATGCAAAAAGATAATACAAATATATTAATTTGTATATAAAATCATGATAATAAGAACTTTAATATCATTTTCAATAGACCAAAGCTAGGTTCGCAATAAGAACACAAAAATATGCAACTTAGACCAGGGGTCATATTAATTCTGAAGGAAAAACAAAAAAGATAGCTCAAGAATAAAATACATATACTTAAACACATACCAATACATGTGGAAGATCTAACCACCATAAATAATCTTCTTCCTTGTCCTCTGCATACTCTTGATACTTACTCACAACAGCTTCTGGTCCAAATAATTCCATTTCTCTTTTAAGCTTGTTGAGTTTCTTTTCCATGAATTTCTTGTTTCTCTCAGGAAGTTTCATCATCACATCCGCCGCTTCCTTTATCTCTTTTTCAGTAATCCATCGGTCCAAATCCTTCCCTATGTCCTTCATAATGGATTTGACTTCCGGGTCAGTCTCTGCATTATAAGATTCCAAAAACCCACGGGACCATTTCTTTGTGTGCTGCCAAAACTCCTTCCCCGATTTTTTACCAGGTTTGACAGAACCATCACTGCCTTCAACAACTATCTTGGGATCTTTTTTATCAGCATCATGAAATTTCCTATTCAAATCTGAATCTGACGAAGAAATAGCTAAATCTTCATTAACGGGGGATTCTGTGGCTTTCTGAAGGAAACTTTGTCCATCTTTTTTTGCTGGATATGTCATACCAGCTTTTCCAGTAAAAAGTGCTTTACGCTGTTCTTGGAAGTCGATGAGGAACTCAGGACTTTTCTGTAATGGGGGCCCCTTCCAGCGTGGTATAATTTTTTCTGGTGGATCGTGCAGGCTGATACCATCTATAAGAAAAGCCAGAACCTTATTAGGATCATGGTGTCATTAAATTCGATGTCTTAACGCATCAAGTAATTAACAATCAGTAAATCAGAACAATTTGAGAGCTGTTCTACCTAGGAGTTATAACTTGTAAGCATGGAAATAATATGCCTGAAAATGGATTCTGGATTTATGAATTGTAAGTCATAAACTGGAGCCGCTATAAACAAAGATTTAATTATATGGTAGAAAATTAGAGCCAGCTTATTTCTTTTTGATGGGATAGAATATAAATAAAATAATTATGCTTTAAGAACAACAACTACCTGCTCCGTAATCAAGATTTTCAATATTTGAATGAAGCCACTCATGAAGGTGAGACAGTTTTTCGTTTTCTTTCTCAACTTTCTTCTCCAGACCTTGGAAGAATGCAAGTTTCTCTTCAGCATCCATCAAATAAAAGGGATCTCGGCCTGCCAACTCATTTTGCCGGACCTGAAAAACAATTTCTCTAAGTCTGTCATCTTTCATCCACTCAAGTTCATTTTCATCTTCATTACAGCCAAGTTGTTTAAAATCTGTATGCATATTAAATTGTTCACCAACTCGCTCCTTAGCAACCATGTAATTTTCTCTAAAACCATCTCCAATCTTTTTAAGTACAGGTTCAACCTCATGAAAATTATTCTCTATCCAGTTTTCCATCTTTACTAATTGTCCTTGTTCTCTACTCATTCCAATGCTTTCTTTTGAAGAAGATAGAGGTTGTTGATTAACCTCTTCTCTGCATTCTTCATTGGAAGTTTCTTCATCATTTTCGCTATTAGAGACAGATTCTTTATCCCCCCGAAGAGCACTTTGACAAGCATTTTCAGAAGCTGTAGACTCTGAATCTCCACTGGAAATGCCATGTGGGAACATTTTGTTGTTCACATCTATTATCTGCTTTGTACTTATACCTGATTTTTTATCATTTGGTAGCATAAAATCAGGATCACTTTCTTGGACATCTTCCATTACAGGTTCTTGGTTACGCCTTTTTTTGTTGGATTTTGTGGAAAGGAACTCCCTAGCTTCCTTCACAGACAGTATGACCCTTGGTTTTTTTGCAATATTTGATTTGTTATCAGGAATAACAGGGGATTGGCTAACTTCCCCTTTGACTAATAAGGTTAAAGTACTCTCCATATTTTTTAAATCCTGTCTAGTGCTTTGCTCTTCTATTGATAACTGTACACTAGAAGCATCAGTGACTTGCCTAACTCTACTATTTGAAGAAGCTACTCCATTGAGAGTTTTAATGCCATCATCTTCGGGTTCGCACAGAGAAGTTGACTCCACAGCTTTGCCTTGTTCAGAACCTTCAGTGGAGAGGTTACTCGTGAAACTCACACCATCTTGTCCACCCTCTTTGTTTGGTTGCATGTCATTAGAAAATTCCTGGTTTGCAGCCTGTACTTCTTTTTCATCTGTACCAACTACAGATTGCTCTCTACCCTCAGTCTCCCTGGCTTTCTTGGCCGTCACATTAATTTGCTGGATTTCACACTCAAAATCCCTAAATTTGCTACTTTGAGAGCCAGAAGAATCCTGCAATGCCAATTTATCCATTGCAGTCTTTGCTTTTAGTATATTATTCATAAGCTCTTGCTTATCCAGCCGTGGTCTTTGAAAGGACACACTTGGCGATTCTACAGATGCTTGAACAACCTCAACACTGCCCTTCTCTGATATCTCTCTCTCCTTCCTAGACCTCATCTTTCTCCTCATCATTTGCTTCTCCAATTCTGTATATTTCAACTCCTTGTTGCCAAAAACAAACAACTTAACTGCCCAAAGTACGATCAAACCACCAACCACCAAACTCCCAACTCTTGAGAGTTTTGGCATAAACCCAGGACGAAGAATAACCCCACGAATTCCACTTATCAAACCAGACTCCTCATTGGAAACAACGAACTTTGCTACCGAACTAGTCCTTGGAATCACATTTTCACCCCTTTCCATCTCTCTAGCTAAATTCTTTGCATACAAAACTTTAGAATTTACTTTCTCCATGTCTTCAAATTCAAGTCTTTTCAAAATCTCATCCTCATGAATCGTAACCCCTTTTACATTCCCTTCCGAATCTTGAAAAACTGTGAAAATAGGACCAGACCCAATACCCCAAAACTCAGCATCTTTCTTATACCGATCAACCCAATTCTCTAATTTAGTCAACAATACAGATTCACCTAAACGCTTTGATTTCAATTCGCCTACATCATTATCGACATAACTCTGTTTGGTGCTACCAGAATTCAAATTTTCAAAACTACCATATGGGTTTTGAAAATCGGGAGTTGGAGCTAAAGGATTTGGATTTTGACGCACCTTTTGATGATCAATAAGGATCTTTTTCCTAAGCGAGTTGCGGCGGCTCGTTTTCCGACCAAAATGAGCTGAAACATGGAAAACATTGGTCCTGCGTAAGGGTAAACAGAGTGGAAATGATGGTATGTGGAATCTATGCAGAGGCTTTTTGTTGGAAGTTTTGATGGAAAGTCGGGGAGTGAAAGATGAGAAGCTGGAGAAAAGCTGTGGGGTTTTAGAGATTGAAGGATTGAGAAGCTCCATTAAACATTAAACAAAAGATTTCGACCTTAAAAAGGTTGAAAATTTTCTGGTTTCTGCGGATAACATAACATGAAAGAACAGTGCTTTATATTGTGAAGAAAGGTTTTATGGAAATTTTGGGAGAAAGCTAAAACCCCTTGGGCGTTGTAAACGACGTCGTTATTTGGAATGCTACATACTTGTCCGAATCACAGCATAATATGCAGACGATACATAACTTTCTTTTCTGGGAATAAAAAAGGGCTATGAAGTTTATTGTCAATTGAGAAAAAGGCTTAAGCCTTCAATATCCATACAAGATTCAAGAGTCCTCAATATTAACTACAGGCTACTATGAATATTACAGGAACATATACAGCAAACAGTAACAGTATTGTGAGGTGTGCACCGGCATCCAACCAGACTTTTTTAACTGCAAAGGTTGGGTATGCAGGCACCACCTTCTGGGTTTTGTTGTCCTTTCCATATCCGTCCAGTTACTCACAACTTCAACTCTTTCCTATCTCCTCCAGAGAAGAAAGCACCATGTTGCGTAGCATAATAAGGCCATCATGTCTATCTCTAACCTTTCAGTGGACATCTCTTATGCTTCTTGGAATGCCTTCCCAAATGAGTTTCCTGCCATTCCCCCAACTTCTAGACTTTAGCTGTAATTGCGGGCTTCAATGTTATCACCCATGAAACGAAGCAATGCCATATAAACAGGGGCCAACCCGAGGTGGAAGGCTTCAAAATGGAGACAAAAGTACTGGCCATAACAGTGAAATACCTAACGTAGATGACAAGGTAAAAATCATTTGGTATTCCGGAAATTTTAAGAAGATTGTAGTATATTGTGCAACTTCCGGGATGGAAATCGAATAATCCTCAACGAACATATGTAGAAAGCACGCTATTCATTATCTACATCAAAGCAGATTAGAAAGTTACATCATCACATATCTATATATCTAATACATTTTATTAATAAAATTAAAGCAACAAACTGATTCAAAGGGCGGAGAGATAAGCACAAGAATGTAGATTTATAATCGCCCTTTTGACGTCAAAAAAGATTCAGAACTGAGGCAAAAGCTCCACATGGGTGACTTTTCATAATTTGGGAATCATAAACATTACATGACTTGGTTATTCAACATATATATTAGTCGAACTTCTGGAACCTGTATGAAGGCTATGGGCGACTTTTCATAATTTGAGGCAACAGCTCCACATGGGAGACTTATATTAGTCGAACATATAAATTGAGGCAACAGCTCCACATGGGCGACTTTTCATAATTTGGGAATCATAAACATTACATGACTTGGTTATTCAACATATATATTAGTCGAACTTCTGGAACCTGTATGAAGGCTATGGCTACCATATGTAAAAGTGGTAACTTTTTCAAGTACATAGTATAGACAGCTTAACTCCTAGTACATAAATGTTAAGACCATGTTCCATATATAAGAATGCAATAAATTACCAGTAAGTGGTATATCTCATTTATTCCTATCCATCATCTATTAATTATGGTTCAATTCTTTAATCAGAACAAAGGTGCTTAAGAAGAGTGTACTTACAGTTAGCATCCACGTGGCATTTTCTACTTCCAGAGGATTAGATTTCACAAAACGATTGTTAAATGTGCATCCAGAATGCATGTCCACCTTGTGGTCATCCCTTAGGTGAGCGACAAGAAATGGAATACCTCCGATCCGGCATATTGGCAATTGTATGGCCTGAAGTTACATAGAGCCTCATGTTTGAGTTTACTGTAGTAAGGAAAGATCTCCGGGCATCCAAATGACATATATTTGCAAGGCAGTTCAAGTGATTCAGCTACCTTCTCTAGTGCTAGACAACTAACATCACCAAGCTCCTGTCTCCAAGTGGGGCACCGATTGTGTACCCTTGTTTTACAGGCTGAACAGAGGGTATGACCGCTGTGGCGCTGTGGAACAACAAATCGTTAAAACACCTATCATAAGGTGAGAAATTATTTGGAGCAGCTAGATCCATTTAGCATAAGACAATAAGAAATCCAGTTAGTCGCACTAGCATTCAAAGGACTTGAAAAATCCTATCGCACAAAACCAATGGTTTAGAACATAGAATCTAGCGTTTGAGATGTAAATTAGAGAAACTGCTATAATTTTGGCACCAATTTCAGAGCAAATCATAGAAATATGGTTTTATCAGCACACAACAGAGACAAACATAAAAACACACAGATGCACTTTTGTCTAAACAAAACCGTACATATGCCGACGTTCCTGCACCCCAACCCCCAAAAGGGGAGGGGAAAAAAAGGAAAAAAGGCTGTCCTTAAGCATCATTTGCTTTGGTCAGCAGCCCATTTAACCAACCATCTGACCTGTGCAGGCTAAAGATATACCCATAAGGAGAAAGAGAAAAAGGAAAAATACACAGATTTCACTCAATTGCAAGTTATACTCCATCTCAATTCAAGTCTTCTACTGTAGGAAATGCATTCTTGTGAGAAGGATGAACAGAAACAATAGACCTTAAGGCACTTTTCGATTACTATAGCTATAAACAAGATATTATCAGCATTTCTTATTTGGTAGTGGAAGCCACTATTTCTGTTAAATTATGCAACTTAAAAAACATCTCCTTATGGGAATAAACATGGATTCTCGTATCAGATAGTGTTTTGAAAGGTCTTTAGTTTTCACTTCCCCTTCTTAGCCTCTCCAGAATGAGAGAAAACGAAAATCAAAAGTTAAAACCATATTTTTGTAATACCCGTCCTAGCAAAAACAGCTACACATGTCACCTCTGTTTATAATCCACAATTCCCGGCATGGCTGCACCTGATCTGAATATAAAAGACGTCCTCTTGAGTATTTGGAAAAGCCACAGGCAATACAAACAGGAATAAGCTAAAAATATGCAGTACTGATTTCTAATATTTACAATATGATTACCCCATCATCTTCTTCTGTTTGCTCCTTTTCTATCGTACTCGCAGAAATGCTGTTATAAATTTCATCATTATATGGAAAAGATTCTGATGCTCACTTGTTTGATAGATTAAAACAGAGGCAGCAATAGAAAGGCTGATAAGAAAATCAACATAAAGAGTTCAACCATTCATATCTGCATTAGTCTAAATTCCTCTCCCCAACCCCCAAAAAGAAAAAAAGGGAAAACAGTATACTGTAATTCCATAGTGAAACCAGCAAAACCGAACTAGAGAAATTTCAGATGTCAAATTCCCAAAAGATGCAACTTTAGACTCATTCTCTCCTCTAACCCTTAAAATGCCCTTCAAGTTCAGTCTCTCCAAAACAAACCCACATCAAACAGTCGATTAAAAAAGTCATCATAAAATATCATTTTTGCCAACGAATTTCTCCGATCAGTAGTCCTAATTCTAACACTAAAAGAGCAGGGATTGACCACATGAGATTAAACCTCAAACAATCACTCAAAACCAATAAATTAGTCTTAAAAACCAAGAAAAAAGAACAATATTTAAACCATTCAAACAGCCCCAAAAAGGAAGGAAAAAATTCTCAAATAAGCAAAAAAAACCCATCAAAGAAATTGGAGCTGAAGACTGACCTGATGGATAGGAGGGTACATAGAATTGGTACAAGCAGGACATTCAAGGAGTTCATGGACACTAGTGGTGCTTGGGTGAACCGCTGATGACACATTACCGTTGCTGTTCCCATTGTTGCTATGGGTCTTCGACAATGAAGACAATTGATAACGATGATGAATCTCATCATCATCAATCGCATCAGAAGATGTCATACAATCAATGCTATCAAACTCCATAGAAAAGGAGATAAAAACTTATCAAATTTAACTGGTTATTTTCCGATGGGTATAATTCCTCTCTGGAAAGGCATAAACTTTGGGTGCACTTTGTTTGATGTGCAAAAAAAAAAAAATGGTCCTTTCTTTGGTTCTATGAAATGGTAAGTTAGTTTTTGAGTTAATTGAAGAGTAAACAAAGAATCAAATGTAGAAACCTGATAAAAATGAACTGAATCTATACAGGAAAAGAAAAAACTACTATTTCTCTTTTTTTTTGTGCTTTCTTCATTGGTTCCAGAGAGAGATTAGACGAAGAGAGCTGTAACTGTCAGTATAAATTGTCTATGACAGTTGATCAGTATCAAACAGTTCCAGGTTAAAGAGAAAATCATGGCTTAGAAAAAAAATGAAAATGGTAAGTAAAGATTGAGGTGGGGATTAGATCGAATCATGAGAAGAAAACACAGTAATTATCACGATTCACTTAATTAATACATAAAGGAAAACCCTTTGAAATTTTAACAATGGATGTTGGTTGCTGGCTTGTTGCCTCTTGTTCATTGTATATAGATTAGGATGTGTTCATTAAACATTGTATGAGCTACTAGCCTACGGCTGCTGGTAGTATTTACCCAGTAGCATTAACCAAATCAGGATCTTCTGCGGTGAGTTGTCTCAATTATCCTGATCATGTTCCTGCTATATTTACTAAGCGTGTGGGCCGCTACAAATTAAGTTCTTTCTGCCGCAACCATGTCCGGCCAACGGGCCATGGATAGGATATTTTGAGATCTTAAATATGTTTTAAACTGTGATATATATATATATATATATCAATACAAAATGCGAGATTATATGATAAACTTCCAAAAAACAAAACTCTAAATGAATCATAATCCTTAAATATCTCCTTTTTTATGAATGGCTCAGATTCATGTATGGTAAAAGGCATCATCTCGAAGTGTTTGTTTCGGATGTGAAAATGTAGCTTCCATTTTATAGACGAATAATCCTACGCTCTTACTGAAACATTTTTGCTTGAAAATTGAACTTACAACATGCGTGAGGTCAACATCTCCGTACGACGTCGTGTAAGTAGTAATTGGAACATGGGACGAGCATTTGTCATTTGTCTGCAATTTAGGTTATCCGAATTCATACGAGTTTCGAATATGATCACGAATATGATCACATATGCCTGACATGGGTTTACTAAATTGTTTATAAATTTATTTACATATTTAAAAATTATATTTTTATATTTACATATGGATACATGTAAAGCACAAAATTCTTTAAAACAAAGAACATAGATATTGTTATATTATAATTAGTTTTAAAGAAGTATTTGGGATAATAATGACATAAAGAGGTTGCTTGGGTTCAACGTTACGTCAACTTGAAGAGAAAATCAGAGCACAAGGATTCTAATGCCTTTTGTTTTTTTGTTAAAATTGTACAGAGTAATTTGAGAAGGAAGGGTCCCCCGCTTATCTTACTACAGTAACTAAGAACTATGATCGCCAATCGCCATCCCATCTGCCGTGAAAACAGGCAAAAAGCCGTGAGGAATTTCCTTCTACAACCCAAGTCTGAGCTGGTTTGCAGGAAATTAGATAGAAGGCCAAACATACATTTCGGTTCCTCCTGGCTTTGTCCGTTGTTCGGAAGATAAACAGGAAGTTGTTTTTTAGAAGTAATTTTACCAATCCCATTGGTGGACATAGTTTTGTTTGTTGATCATATATACACACACACACACACACACACACACACACACACACACACACACACATACCTTCTCAATTTTGTTTGTGCCATAGTTAGAAATCATTTGGCAATTTCATTTACTTAATTTTAACTGTACAATGCAGAACTTTATTTCATGCAAGCAATCAACCTGAATGAAGTTGTGTAACAGATAATCTTTCTAGTTGCAGCATTGAAGTCATCGTCAAGCATTCTAGGTTCGAATTTCCTGTAACCTCCATTCATCTTTGGAAGACAAGCAATAAGCATATGGAAGATATTAGGATCAATATATCGAGCAAACTTCACAATGAAGAGAAAACTTCCTTTGTTTATTGTATAAAAACACAAGCTATGCTTAAAATGCTTCATCATCCCTCCATGATTCCCCAGGCTCTCGTATGGAGATTTCAACGAAGCATCCTGAACGTTAGCATCACAAAGAGCAGCTTCATTGTGTTCCTCAACTTTAGCAAGCTTTGCATTGCATGCTGTAATAATGACTGTTTTATCAGGTTTTTTTGTTTTTTTTTTCCCTCTTCCTCGCTTCCTCCTTATTTCTCTCCCCAACGTTCTTCACAGTTTTGTTTTGCTAATTGCTATGCTAAATCGGACCATAAATCAGGATTTGTATCATCTGTCGACGAATTCTGATTGATATTGATTTCATTCATCATCTCGAGCTAAATGGGCCCAGTACTGTTTATCAAGTCCAATTTTATATATATTATCAACAAAAGATTTCAAATATCAAAAGTGGAACCAATTAATAAGTGCCTTTTGTTATATAAATTCAGTAATATTTTTCCTTATATCCTTTAAGAACATGCTATATCCTACTAATTTGCTAGTTCAATTTCTAAATTCCGCTATTTCCTTTAAAATTGATTGCATGGAATAAAAATTCGACTAAGGCCAAATATTAGATCTGAATGAATTTGAGTTTATTCTAAGCCACAGCAACGACAGCACATATGTTGGAAAGGGATGTAGGTTTCATGTCAGATTAAGATTGTTTTGCTAAAAAATACAAAAGAAAAATAAATAGCAGTTGTAAATACAAATAAATCAATTTTTTTTCTAGATTTCAACGAAACACGTCTTTGGTCTAATATTTCACATGCATTATTGTCGAAAGTCTTTGTTTCAGATCTTTGAACATTGTCGTTAATTGAGATATCTGTTTGTAAAGAAGAAAGAGAAAGCCCAACAACTGGAATGTGCAATTGTGCATAGCATAAATCCATTGAATATTTGAATTTGAAGAAGTAGTTTGGTTTCCTTGATAGATATTGCTAATTACTCTATGATTGAAGCTACTCCAATTTATCTCAAATCTCATTGATCTCGCATTAAAATTAGAGTTTTAATTTTTCTTGGTAAAGTTAAAAATTCAATTGCAATAAGTTTCACGCACCACTGGTTTCCCTGTGGGCACTTTTTATCCCTTTACAGTAGCTTGAAGCCAACAAGTAAAAAGGGGGATAATTGCATTGCAATTAATTTCTCTCTCTTTGGTAAACCGTACATGATTGCATAGATGTCCCACTCGGCCTTGCTTTGCGGAGGTTAAAGTAACATAACAATGTGGGGTTCCAACCTTTGTTGACTTGCAAAAGCTGGCGTGCTCTAAATGGGTACTCAGCATTTAAACAGCGGTGATTAAGATAATTTGATTGCTACGGACAAATCTCAAGTTTTACAATCTTTCACCCTTGGAAGCCTCGGTTACTGGCTTGCTTCGCTTCATATAAAAATTAATTAATAAATTGCTTTTATCCATCTTTTGGTTTCTAGTTAAAAGTTAAGATATTTTGCATCTGAAGTATGAACACGGAATCTTCCCCTTGTGGATATTTCATTGGTGATGTAGCTCATGAAGATGGAGCTAAAGTGAAATTTGTCGATGGCAACCAATTTGCAAAGTCAAAATAAGAGTGATTAGGAAATACCATAAAGAGAAAATCGCCCTATCTTAGGACCTTGCACCCCAAGTTTTTCATGGATTTCTGACGAGGAAAAACACAAAAGTGGAGGAAGCCAACAAGAATGCCTAGCATCCTTGCGAAATTGAAACTTCAGTTTTCTTTTATTCACCTTAGCATGATCCATGAGCTCCACTGCTAATTAACATATTTGGCACCGTGACTCTAGCTTCCATAATAGTTCAGTAATGGATCAATCAGGGACATGGTCCAGCGAGATAGCCCAAGCTATAAAAACGGCTAGTGCTTCTAACTACTAATTTGGCGGTCCTTTGAAAGAGTTCCCTCGATCGTGGTCCTCCTCCATTACCAGGCAGACAGGCTAACTATTCTGCAAATAGCACTCGAAGGTTATATTTGGAATCTAGTGACAGCCATTGAACCCTACTGAGATTGAGAGGGGAGTAGAAGAACAAGGAAAATATTCTTGCTCATTAACTTACAAGAAAACTTGGATACTAAGACCAGCTATTGCGGGGTTTGATTTCAGTGCAACAGACATTTCAATAAGGAATCCGTCTTCAAGTCTGCTACAGTTGATTAAACATTCTATCACGTGGCACCGGTAGTGAAGGTGACCTTCACACGTATAAAAAACTCTAGATGGGCACTGCCCTCTACGAGCAAAGTTTCAGAATTTACGGGGGAAAACGAGACCAGAAAGACCGGGAAAATTTTCCTGGAACCAGTAACCTCCCCCCCCCCCCCCAAAAAAAAAAAAAAAAAAACAAAAAAAAGAGAAATGACAATGCCCTGTGAAAGAAAAAGATACACAGGTCTGGCCTCTACCACTTGCTAAAGAATCGACAACTAGCGGTCCGATCTAAATTCTGGACATGATAGAACACCAGCTTTGATGGAACAGCGCAGCACTAAACCCTCTGCTTCCATTAAAATGGAGCAACTTCTCTTTAGCTACAGTTGTGCTTCAAAACATTTGTCATTGCCTTTCATTTTGCAAAGCAATAGAAAAAAAAGAAGCAAACCTTCCTAACTGAACTATCCATTATTTCAACGAACTAATTCTAAATCCCGGCAGTATATAAACCAAATCCCAAAATCGGGACGAGAAACAGACGAATAATTATAGATTTTATGCAGTTGTTAATTTAACAAGTTGCAGTTAAATTCAAGTTATAATTTAATTAAACGGGTAATAAAAACTATTACCCCTTAGATTAGAGTAACAATTTTCTTGAGTAGATGGATCTTCTTCAAATTTGAAAAATACAACAGACAACACGTGAAAAAACCCGCAAAACGACATTGATTTCCTAATCCTAAGCAGCTATCCATGGAAGATTTTTTTTTTTTTTTTTGTTCTTTCTTTCTTGCCCTCCAGAAAAAGGAAAAATAAAATAATAGAGGCGGGGGAAGAGCTTTATCCCTCACCATAGTTTAAAAAAAAAAAAAAGGCATCGCCACATTTAAACGCATCCACGGGGAGCAAAGCCGATTCGAGAACCCGCTAAATCATAAGCGATCCGGAATCCCTGCTGCTGAATGTTTCCAATTATGGACAAACCACTCATGGTACCCGCGAATGCAAAGCAAAAGGTTCCGCTCCTGTCGACTGGAATCAAATAATTCGTCGCCGGCAATGACACGTCAGCTCCTTTAAAATGCAGCACAACCGTCGGTACCTTAACGGATGTCTTCCCCGACAGGTCGAAACATGTATCGAACAATGAGAAATCGGGCGCTCGCTTCAAATTCAAAGCCCCGACACGGAACGCATCCCTCATGGCGATGTAAGCGGGTCGGGTCAAGCGGGTGACAGACGTGCCGGAGTCTATAATGACCCCTCCGTTACCATCTTTATCCATTTTGAACAAAGAAGGCGTGATACGGCGTACACGTGTTCCGCCGACACTGATCCCAAGCAGTTCAACGTAGTAGAAAGTGTCCAGCTTCGGGTTTGTTAACAAAGGTGTAAACAAGGCGGATCTTGGAATGGAGGCGTCACCAAAAATCATGGAGGAGGGTTTAGAAGAAGCGGACCGGTCGACCAAACAGTAAGAGAACTTCCGGTTGAACTGGCGTCCCGTTTGGGAGGGAAATGATAATCTCCCCCGACCAAGGCCTAACAAGCCTGCCGCACCAACGAACAAGCCCTCATTGTCGTGACCACAACCAAGCGCCACGCGTCCCACTCTGGTTCTTCTAAACGTCAGCGTTTCTGTCGAGAAATCGCCGAAAGTAACCGACCCGTCACCGTAGGATACTTGGTAAAGACACATCCGTTGCTTATTACATCCCGATGAATCTAAGCTACGGCAAAGTGGGGACCTACAGGGAATACCGGAGAAAGAGCGTGATTTAGTCGGGTCGAAAATCGGGTCAGATTGAGAGTAGCAATTCTTGCAAGGCGAACACTGAACCCAAACGACGTCGCTACCTGTGTCGAGCACCATATAAAGATACCTCGGAGGAGTACCGACCCCTAGGCGCGTGAAGTACTCTCCACTGCCTTGAGCGAGCCCGGAAATAATGGAACTACTGAACCCAGAACGCCTTCCTGGCGCGCGTGGACGGTTACGCTCAACCGCTTTCGAAACGAAGGAGTCGATTGTCTCGGCACGGAGCGCGTCGCGTTGCAGTCGTAAGTCGAAGAGCCGCTCCGGAGTCTCTTCCGAAGAAAAAGCATCCACGTGGCGCAATTCTAACTGCATTTCCAGTGTGGTGTTGGAATTAACAGTGTCGAGCTCGAAAGATTCGACGAGGGAATCGGATTTGGGGTCGGAGTCTGGCCATGAAAGAGTGGGCAGGGAAGGAAGAGGGCGGGGAAGGAAGGTTTGCAGCTGGAAAGGGGTTGAAACAGCGGCGGAGAGAGAAAGGAGGAGGAGGATAACGGAAGAGGAAAAGAGTAGGGTGTTCTTCGATTTTTCCCCCATTGATTGGAGTTATAGTGAGACTTAAGAGTTTGGAGTGGGCGGAGGGAATTTAAATACCAATGGAACGATCTATTCTTCTGGTTGAAACAAATAAACCTTAGTAAAAGAAACTGAAATGACTGTCTTACCCTTGTGGTCAGATTTTTCGATGGGTTTTGGAACCCCAGATCTGGTTGCACCGCCATGAACAGAATTATGAACCTAACCCAATGGCGAATTTAATATTTTTATTTGTGTTTAAATTTATTAATTTTATTATTAATTTATTGCTGTAGTAAATTGTCTAATACTAACAAATCTATTTCAAAGCCTCACAATATTCTGGTAAGAAGATGACATTATCCTCATGATTACTGATTCTGTGTGGGTTACAGACCACAACGCACCTATTTGCCAGTAGAGCTTTGGCGGCAATGCCAATCACTACTGTAATATATGTGTGTGTGTGTATATATATATATATATATTTATTTATATATATATATAGACACGTATATTCAGCCAATTTAATTGATTAATTAATTAATTTACTTTTATCACAAGAAACAGGATTTCAGATATACTAGATAATAATTAAAATTAAAAACTTTGGGTAATCAAAGACCGCATCTCACTTTCTGCTACAACCATTGCATTGCATATTTATCTAAGTGAGAAATCATGGAGGCTAAGAAAATTATGTCATCAAAGATTACAAAGGTGATCCTATGTTAATGCTGAACACTGAAGATTGGAATTCCCCGTCCTTGCTTCAAATATAGCCATTCATCAAAAAAAAATTAAACCGATTCGAATAATGTATTTAAATTAAGTATTAATATAATAAAGATAAATTAATTTAATTAATTTAAAATTAATTAATTTTATTATATATTATATATATTAATTTTTTTAAAAAAAGCACACCTGCCATGTGCACTTCAACTCAGAAGTTTCAAGCCATCACTTAATGGTTATGCTTTAGATTTTTTTATTTATTTTTTAAAATATTTATATATAAATATAAAATGTAAACATTTAAGTATATTTTGAGCATAATAATATGGGATACCCACACAAATTTCTATAACTGATTCTTACTTCATATAGTCAGATAACCTCAAAATACAAGACATCATCCAAATTTCAAATCTTAATAGATGTCAAATAAGATTAAATTTTGCTTTCGGTCTGATTTCCAACAGACATGCATTCGATGTCGGATTAATTGAAGAAATGGAAATGCTTTACATAAACGTCAAAAACATATATGTCAATTCCTAATCTCTCTCGGAATTCAGAACCGCATAATTAATGGATCTGTAATGAACTCAACTGATAATTTCTTTTTTTATGTTAAACAAAATAACGAGACAAGAAAAGAATAATAATAATAAAAAAAAAACTTTCCCTGCAAAAATGTACTTCTAGAGTATAAACTTGTGGTTAACGTTTTTAAATATTCGAATTTAAAATAATACTTTGTAATAATTTAAATTAAAATATTAAAAATTAAAATAATTTAAATTTAAATTTTGATTTCAAAAATGGCATAAATTTGAAACCATTGAAATTTAAAGCTGAGCCAATCACAAATGGATAATAATTTAAATTTAATATTAAAAATAATATTTTTAATAAAAATTGTAATTAAATAATATTTTGTAAAAACACAAATTTAATGATCAAATTTTTTTTCTAATTTTTTTTTTACTTTTTTAATAAAAATTAAAATATATATAATAAGATAATTATTTTAACTCCAACTTATCCATAATCATTCTCTACCAGGCATTCTAATAGTCTTACTTAGCAGATTCTCCAGCCATCCATGCTGCTGTTGTTGTTTACTTGTTTACAGGAAAGAGTACTTGGTTGGGTGCCCCACTTCAATTGATTAGGTGCTGTTGGGCACTTGATTTATATGTTTGTGTGTATATGGGTGGATTGATTGTTGCACATTGTTGGTTATGATAAATCGACGGATTCATAAAATTTCAACAGTGTTACGGCATAAAACCCAATCTTTTCTTTTTTTTTGGGGGGGGGGGTGGTGAGAAGCTGTTAAAGTTTGGTTCGTGAAGGAGATTTCACGAAATGGAGCTAAAACCTAAAATGGCCAAGTGAAGTTTGTTTGTCTATAGTAATTAATTTGCAGAGTCTACAATGCATACAAATTACTTCTTTAAATCTCTATGGTAACTTCCCGGCAGTCCACCACAAGTACAAGACCAGACCAACATTATGCAGAGAATGAAGCTTTTGTTTATCTTTGCCTTAGCTTGCACCGTGACTGACTCTACGCCATCTAATTTTTCCACAGGTTGTTGTGAACTTTGGGAACAAGCCTTACAAATGAACAATATAAGATTTGTATTAAATTAAATAAAATTGTAAATAGCTTGGTATTTTCAAGCGAGCAATTACTTCGTAACCCCGTAAACCATAATAATAGGCTAATTAATTATTAATTAATGGTAACAACCGGCAAGCTGAAGTTGCTTCTTTTGGTGCTTTAAATGCCTAGACTTCTATGCTAGCTTAGGCTCGGCTTTGCCGTATCAAAAACAGTGGTTAGGGAGGGTCAATGGGAAAATAAATAAAATACATCCCAGTGGAAATGCAACTTTCACTTTTAGCTCAGGTCATTGGTTGAGTGTGTGTGTGTGTGTGTGTATATATACATTGGTTGAGTGTGTGTGTGTGTGTATATATATATATATATATATATATATAAAGAGAGAGAGAGAGAGAGCAAACAATAAAACAGGGCTCGAGTCTTCAACCCCACAGCTACAGCCTACAGGTGAGGTAAGACGGTAACTTAGTTTTGCATTTTTTGAAAAGTCTAGGATTTAACCCAAAAAAAAAAAAAGAGATTACATTAGAGGTGTAATTTGTTTTGATCAAAGGCGACTACAAAGTGGTTACTGGTTAGCCTAGTAAATCAGTAACGTGAGTTGTGCTAACTTTTTGCATTATTGAATGTATATTAATTTAATTTTCTTAATCATCTATGATTATAGGCTCGGCACGTTTTCTTGGATTTTGACTTGGACAAAGAATGATAATTAGGAAAGACCACTTTACTGAATTGGTCCCATCCAACATTTGATAAATTTCAGTATTTCCAGCAATTTTTTTTTTTTTTTGTAGGTTGTAGAATCCAATGACTCAGAGAAGATTAGCCAGCCATTTTGCTAGAAAGCTGACATATGTTGAAATGATCGCCGATTCTTTAGGGTAACAGGAGAAGAGTTGCAGGTCCAGTTGTCATTGCTGGCACAAACCTCCTTTATTATTATTTTTTTAAAAAATGTTATAATTTAAAAATAAAAAAAATATAAATTTTAAATTTTAAATTTTGAATATAATTTTTTTTTAAAAAAAATTATATGAATCAGATAAATTAAATTTTGAGTTTGCTTGTTTTAACACGATAAGATATAGATGTTTCTAATATTCTAGTGTACTTTACTTTCAATAAAAAAAAAAACTATATTTGAGATGCATTCTCCAAATGATGACTTTGTTGAAGCTATGGTGTTTTCATTTTAGGTATGAAATTTAAGAATAAATCCTAAGAATAGAAGAGATAAAAGTAATGCCCCCAAAGATTAATCAAGAGTCAAGAAAGGAACATGCAAGTTTCATATGCATCTTGCTTCAAAACAAACAGCAAAACCTTATTAGAAAAAAGGTACCTGCTGATGCTGAGACTAAACCAGGATAGTATCCAGCTGCAGATGTTTGTTTATGTAAATGCTGTGACAAATCTTGATAACCAAGAAGAGATTTATGTCTTAAAACACAACAGAAAGAAGCTAACCAAATCGTTGGATTCTCTTAAATTCTTTAGGTCCCTAATCAAGATATAAACCAGCCAGCATAAAGAGGATACATATTTATGGCCAAAACTTAATTTGTCTAGTAAAGGATAAGGAAAGTAAATGCCTGAAGAGGCTGCAAAACTAGCTGCATGGCAGCTAATGTCCAATAAATGCACATATCTTTCTCGTCAAGAATTTGTACATATTTTCACCATATCACATTGATTTCCACAAATATTATGATGTTTCCATATCCATTTCTGTTTGAATCGGGTCGCAAATAAATGTGAAGTAGGAGAAAATTTATGAAGTTTCTGATCTCGGCCTTTCGTCAGAAATCAGAATTACATGAATAACATAAACCCATCACTATAATTACAGTATGACCGATAGAATGAATGCAACATGAAGAGACACAACTTGGTTACTGAAATAAATTTATATTAAATCCAAAAGGGGGTGGGAGGAGGGAATAGAAGGATAAAGAGAGGATAAGGAATCCCACAACTAATTTTATAGGATATCCTTTGTTTCATAAAAAAAAAAATTCCTTTGGAGGTGGGTTTGGCACAATGGCATGAGAGAAGCACTAACTTTTTCCATTTCATAAATTTTAGCCTAGTGGGGCAAGCACTTCTGAAAAGCCAAAAAGAAGATAATAACTTGGAAAGGGTGCTAAATTTCAGGAGACTCAATAATGGATTACAGAACAAGGACATTATTAGGCAAATCAAAGCCGGTAAAGAACTAAAGATAAAGTTAAATGATGCATGGAACATGTCTGAGCTTTTTTCTGCATAAATAACAATGTCCGTGTTCACTGTCCATGATTTCATTGTCATCCAATTCAACCAGCGAGTGACAAAATATAACATGCCACGAAAATTGGATCCAGTCGTTTAGGAAAAAATCTAAATAAAGCATCATGCAAAAGCTATTAAAAAGCAAAAGTGCTTTGGATTTCACCTTTGCTTGCTGCTTTGCAGTTGCAAGGCAGGGGAGTGGGGGGAATGAATGATGGTAAATAATAAAATCTCAAAATAACATCCTGAAGTAAACTTCAAGGAGAAGAAACTAACTAATTAAAGCAAACATCAGATTTAAAAGTTATCTTTAGATTCAACAACCAAGTAAAGCAATCTGCCAATCAGAATGGGGAAAATGATTGTGCCAAGTTGGCTTCCAGTGAATCAAGAAGAAGAAAAGGTAGGTCGATTCAAGTTCTAATTATTACAGTATTAATCCCGGCATCAACAGTTATTCAATTGTTAGAGGATAATTCTGAGCTTTATTTCCCTTTTACTGTTAAACTTAACAGCACTTACATATAGCAGGCAACTTGTAAACTGTGAAATAATCCCTAGAATTAAATGATTGGATATAACTTGAATAGTCGTGCGTTTTAAAGTTTGTTCTGCATATTTCTCGCTGTTTCCAGACCAGTCACATAGGGTCCTTGTCTCTTAGCACCAAAAGCATGCAGGAGCTAAAGCCTTTCTCCACATAAATTCCCCGACAACCTTCTGCCTCTTGTAAGTGTAGAGATTTATACTTTCCACTTAGTAACCTCTTAAAAGGCTCAAATACCACTACTGCATAGTACATCCCTATCTCTATCTACTTTATGCCTTATATAACCATGCAAATCAATACTTTCCAGTCAATAGCCTCCTAATAAAGGTGCAACATGTTAGTATTCTTATCAAATAGGTATATGTATTCCACCCCCTTTCCTTTTCTCCATGTGCATGAATGCGCATAAAATTTTAGGAAGTAGAACAGACATACATTTGAGAATTACAAAGTCCACAAGATAGCATGGGTAAAGATTATTTTAAAATTCTTTATTGGTTATACATTATCATACGTAGCTTTTTATTGTAAATTTGAATGAAAACATGAACTATCCACCAAGTTTCAAGTTTAAAAGAACGAGGACTACTGCCATTCTAATGAAAATGCAAATCTCCACAACATTTTGGCAGCATTCAGTCTAAAAATCTTATTCCTCCCTGCACCAGTATCCACTCTTTCCACCAGTCTTACGCTCAAGCCGTACATCTGTAATCTTGATATCTTTTGAAGCAGCCTTGCACATGTCATACACTGTTAATCCCGCTATACTCACAGCTGTCATTGCTTCCATCTCAACCCCAGTTTTACCTGTACTAGCTGCTTCTCCTTCTATCTCAATACTAAAATCCTGAGGATTGAGTCTTAGGTCAACACGAACATGAGCCAGAGTGATGTTGTGGCATAGTGGGATGAGAGTGCTGGTGTGCTTTGCTCCGTTTATGCCAGCAATTTTTGCCACGCTAAGAACATCTCCCTTAGCCATCTGGTTGGCCAAGACCAAATCAAACACCTTCTTCCCCAGAACTACCTTGCAACTAGCAGTAGCAGTTCTTCTACTATCTTCTTTGGGTGAGACATCCACCATTTGGGCTTTCCCTGTGCTGCCAACATGGGTAAGACCAGGCGCACTTTCACCTAAGTTATGAGATATAGATTGAAGTTCTTGACCCGTAAACTTATTACTAGTAGAACCCAAGTTATATTGGGATTCTTGAACCATGGAACTGTTATTTCCAGAATTGGCAAGTCCATCTGGAGGAGGTTCACCAAATACTGATTCCATTTCCTGAAACCATAATTAGGACATAAATGCATGCATTATTGTTTCTCTTGAGAGCAAAATATTTGTATTAGATTTAGATACAAAGCCGCTAATAGGCATAGTACCTGTCATAGTACCCAAAAACAAAAAAAAAACAAAAAGGAGATATTAAACCGGGGCTTGAATCACATATATCCAATCAAAAAAACAAATCCAAATAGGTTTCAGTTCAATAATTGTCATGTTGCCGCAAATGAGACAATTATTGAACAGGGAAAGAATAACAATACAATGCATCTCTCTTTCATTTCTCAACCTTTTTCCCTTCATACGGTAAATGCAGAACATAAAACTTTGGATAAATTTATAACCAAGTTTGATCAATTACCTTTTTTTAATTAATAAACATATATTAGCAATACCTTATTGAGTTCAGCTATGGTGCTTGCAAGGTCAAGGCTATCTTTACTGCTTAAGAACCTTGTAGAGCGAGGAACTATCAGGGCAAGTCGACGAAGAAACATGACGCCAAGGATCAAGGCTGCCACAAAAAAATAATACAGCTTGAGGATCTTAATTCTCATAATATATCAAATCAAAGCAGGTTCTTATTCAGGCATTTTCACAAACAAATTAAGGTTGTTGAGAAGGAAAATGGAAGTACCAAATGACAAAAAATGGGAATAAGTGTCGAAATTTTATATGTTTTATATTTGAGTGAATCAGCTGAAATAAAAATTTTGAAGGTGAAAGAAGTGAGGTTGAGCGGTACAAGTTTTGAATTGTGGAATGAATTTTTCGCAGATCTCAGTGACAGTGTCAGTCACTTCGAGTCTGCGAGATCGTACGTAACGGCCACAGAAAAGAGAAAGCTGATTGGCAAAGAGTCAAAGGCCACGCAACCACTGCGGCCATAATTGCTAATAAAGCCATCTGGATTTTTTTTATTCATTTTATTCATAATTTTAATTGAATAATATATTTTAATTAAAATTTTCAATGATTTTCTCTAAAGTAAAAAAAAAAAAAAATTCAATTACTAAAATTAAAAATATAGCTAATTTTTAGCTACTTAATTTATGGAATCAATCTTATTAGATAAAATAATGTTATTTAATAATATTTTATATTTTCTCTTAATTATTTATTTTTTCTTTCTTTTTAAATTTTATTAATTAAATATAATTATCACCTTTTCTATAAAGAAACTAATAAACGCAAAATTTTTGTTGCACATAAAATAATTTTATATCATAAATTTAATATTTAAAATTTCAAAACCAAAAATTTAATATTTAATTTATTTTACACATGAAAACACTTAATTACACCTTGTCAGACAATTTTTTTAAAAATTTTTTCCCCCTTCTCTCAAGAATCCTTTTAACGGTAGTCACTATTAATAATGGAATTAATTAATCGAGTACCTTGGCAGCAACGATTGGTTTTCTGACCCGCAGCGCGGCACACACCTCTTATTTGCAACTTTCTTCGTTGCAGAACCCAAAACAAATGATTGGACGAACAGCCATGTAAATATCATTCGATTTGGAAAAGGAAAAAAGTTGAGAATCGACGACCATCCGCGTACTTCTATCGCATTATATATTTTTGTCTTATAGAATGTGTAATCTAAATACAACAAAAATCATTAAAATATTAAAATTTAAAATATCAACATGATGTATATATTAAATTTATCATGTTAATCTCACATTTAAATATGTTAAATTATTTTTATTATATTATTTTTATATTTATTAAATATGTCATGTTTATTTATTGTGTTTACAATTATAAGATTTTAATATATATATATATATATATAAATAGATTGAGAGAGAGAGAGAGAGAGCAAATATAACAAATTATAATAGACCGACAACCACATACACGGTTCTTAGCAATCAACAAGTTGATTGTTGAAATTAGCAACTTCGATCAACCTTGTGACTTTTAACACAGCTAAAAGGGCCAGTAAAAGAATGAAATCCATTTATGAACAGCCATTGGATATATACAAACTATTGACCACAAATATGTTGTCAACATAGATAAAAACGATTAAAAAGATTAAATTTACCTTACCCCCGATTAGGCATCAAACTTTGGGCCTCTTTCACAGCTGAACTAACAGCATAGAGCACCGTCTTTTTTACCTGTAGAATAAGAAAATCTGACGAAGCCTGTAAAATACTTTTAACATAATTATTAATTATCGTTTAGTCCTAAACAGCATTTCTGCTAAGAAGTTAATCAAGTCACAGTCCATAAAACAACTCGTCAGATAAACCTAATAGGGTATATATCTACCATTCTAACATTGACTGATCACCACAAAGCCAGAAGCATGGTATATTTTCTATATTTATCTCTTTTAGCCTGTAAACAATCCAGTGGAAAATCCTTCCTAAACTGATCGGAATGCATGAAAACCTAACTTGAGCGGAGACTGTTGAGCATGTGCATTCAGATAGCTTTTCAAAAGTAAGCATAATATCATTATAAGCACAGTACCTAGTGCATTCAACTTAAACTTATCCTAGAAAATAAATAAACTAAATTCAAATTTCTTACCTCTAACTTGTCTTCCTTGGCTCTATGGTTCTTTGGGAGCACACGAAACTCGTTGGTTAGCCGAATACATTCTTCAATGTTGTCAGGAGAAACAAAATCGAGCGCCACCTTAATACAAGACTGAAAAGGGAGGAAAAAAACAAAAAACAAAAAACAAAGTGAATGGAATTACTAGTGCAAGCTGAAATTTAAAACACACACCGGAACACGAGATTGTCAATAGCTGATGGGATTACTTGTCTATTTCTCACTTGATGGGGACATCCAGCAGGAATGAAAACAGCCTCACCAAGGTACTGCTCGAATGTCCAAGGTTCCACATCTGCATTTTACGCCAAATATTAATGATACTGATGCAGTATGAATGATGGAACATTGGACGGCTAGCCACTGACCAATTAACAGAGAGAGTATTCTTACCAAATTCCTCTTTCAGTTGTTTTTTATGCCTCTCATTTACGAAAAGGGTCTGATCATGAATGGGATGAATGACCTGAGAAAAGCACAATGTAAAGTAATTCAGCTCTCCGGTACAGATAAAACATACCAAAACCTCACTAGCGGCAGCAATGATACTCACAGAATTTACAGGAAGATTGTTAGCATGGCGAAATTCCTTCTTGTGCTTTTCCAAGTACTCAATGATTTTAGGAACATCCTGCTTGCGAAAGATATCCCAGACAGCACCACCATCGAGCAGTTGTGACTTATCATTATTTCCTATATCCTTGATGGGCTCTTGGTCTGATTCTTTTGAGTCGAGACAATTGCATCCATTGTCACCAGAGAAAGAAATCCCTAAAATGTCTGTCTCATTAGTAAGCTTCGTTACCGCCTTGTCATTAGAACAGTTAATCTTTTCCAGGTAGGATGCACTCGAATCAGCTAAACCTTCTCTCTCAGCTCCAACTGCATTGACATCAAAAGCAGCAAAGTCAGCACGGCTTGTCAAATTTCTAACAGAGAAATTCCTCTCTGAAACATCCACACCATTAGACAAATAGTATCCTCCCTCTTCAGATTGATTTTCTCTTTTTAAATTCGCAACCGTGTTTTCTGCTCTGGATGCATTTAACTCTGGAGAGAAGACATTTTCATCCATTTGGTCCTTTCTGGAGATATTTCTAACCTCTTTCTCCTCTCTTAAACTGTGATCCATCGTTCTAGTTTCCAAATTATCCTTATCTCCTGTGCTGCTTGAAAGAGAACCCTCCTTTGTTTCAAATTCTTCCATTTTTTGATCAGTTATCCCTTGGTCATTATTTTCTGGAAATGACTCTGCCTCTTTATGCTCCAGCATGCTTGATTTCAAAATTCCAACAAACAGGTTATCCCTTTCATCTCCATGGCTAGACAAAGAGCATACGTCTGGTTCAACTTTCAGCTTATTTGAAGTTATTTTCCTGACACTATTTTCTAGGAAGGAGCCTCTGTCAGGGTTATTATTACACCCTAATGTTTGTGTCATGCCACTTTCGTTGAAATCAACTATATGAGGATTTGAATCACAGACTTGAAGCAACTCTGTCCCAGTACTATTATTTTCTCTATTTTCAGAAGAAAAAGAATGCCCCATTCCAGGCTTTGATTCATCCAATCCTACAATTCTTGGATCCCTGGAATTTGATAATGGTGGATTGGTATCTGATTGTTCTTTATCCAGTTTCCTTACCTTTATGTGTTTCTCTTCCAACAACTGGTCATGCTCCATGCTTCCATTCTTTGTACAGTCACTAAAAATGTTCTTGTCCCCATAAGATCTCTTCATTAGCCTTTTTTCCATTCCAACCTTAGACTTATCTACACCACCGTAGAGTTCCTGAAAGTCTTTAGCAGCATGTTTGTTCTGCATTCCGTCTATCCTTTTGCATTGCCAGGGAGCAATTTTCACCTTAGTAGTGTGTGTCAATACATTTACCTACAGCCATATCTAAGAAACATTAGTCAATGAAATATTAGAAAAAAGCTAGATATCATAGTGTTGTCGCATAAGATGAAAGATGTAGATGAAACAATACCGCATCAGACATATCACAATGCAGCTTCGTCACGGAATCGCCTCTACTAAGTTCTTCAGAGAATCCGTATGCAATATATGTTTTGGGTCCCATATCTGGCCTCAATGATCCCTCTGGAAGCCGTGTAGCAAGGTTTAAAAGGCCTGATTTTGGATCAGTGTAGTCACTGTAAGGGAGTGCAGCAATAAATTCAGCATTATGCCTAGGCAAACGTTCTTCAAATAAGGTTGATGAAGGCCAATCCTTCAATTTCAACATTTCTGGCCACCCATCTCTATGCATGCGGCCCTCTAAGTAGCCCTTGAAAAATTGGTGAATATTAATTTCAACCTACATGACAACACAAACCAACATCTTAGATCCACAGAAATTAAAGCATTCAACAGAACTTAAGGTTAAATAACTGACCTCACACCAATCTAAGCAATCAATGGCCTTCACGCTTCGAGTCTCTTCTTTGAATTTTACATTTGAACCTGTTTCTCTAAAAGCCCTCCACATGACCATAGGTTCCCAACTAAGACCAGATGTTTTCTCAAGAACATTACGGACAATCACAGGTTCACCCCTCATCCAGTGCCTCTGAAAATGCTCAATTTCATCATTTGATATATCAACAGCATTTGGGGAGAATAAATAGTTATCACAACTTTCTTCCCTGTTAGCTGCATGTCTCACATTAGAACTGCTTTTGCCATCTGAAACATTGGGCTGGCATGAGGAACATTCTATAGAGAAATCAACGTCTGGTGGCTTGTATTGATTAGTAATGTCCTCCGCATTACTTATCAGCTTAGTTACCCAATTAGCTTTAAACATACGTCTCAACTCAAGTGTTGAAGCAGCACAACCTCCTTGGTCACTTGGAGGGCATGGAATGCTACCATTAGCATTAGCTTGCCAATCAGGAAATTTAGAACACATAACAGCTTTATCATTACTGGGTGAATCCACTTTGCACTTTAATCCATGTCTTCTCCTTGGTGCATTACTTTTTTCATCCTTTTGTGTAATTTGAAAATTAGCTCTTTCAACAAGCTGTTGGCGGGATGTTTCTGCTTCATTACCACCAGGTTCGCGGCCTTCTCTTAGCTCTTGACAACAGGTTAGGCATAGATCATAAGAACACCTGGGGCAGCTTCTGTGAAAATTAACAATTGATGTATTGCAGTTGTCACTGTCATACAAGAAAATGTACAGTTCATTGGATGAAGTTTACATTTGACAACTAAGTCACAACAGATTTCAGTTTTAACAAATTCGAAAACATACCAGTACATACGTTCGCTTCTGTCCAATTTACACCTTGTTATATTAATTTCTGTCAATTGAGATCCTAACATACAAAAGATATAACAATATCGAACACAGAGAACATAAAGAGAATAAAATAATTTCATTTGCAAGTGCATCATGTCAGTCTACCTTTTATGTCTGA
>JBBYHK010000004.1:8213836-8226881 GCA_038382065.1 Adansonia grandidieri
AATTAATTAGCAAAAAGGTCTACACTAAATATTAATCTTTTCTGATAAACACATTTTAAATATTTAGTTAATCATAATCTCATTAAATTTAATATTTTATTAATAATCTCTTTTAAATAATTCTTAAGTTGGCAAATTATAATTTATTGAATATTATAATATTAGTCTATCAACTATTGAATTAAAAAAAAATCCTTTAACCTGGATTCCAGAAACTTTTAGTAGCCTTTTGCCATAAGTCATCTTAGTGTAAAAATAGTAATAGGAGATTATTTGTGTTATATTTATATATTTTTATAAGTAATAATTATATTAAAAATATTATTTATATAAATTTTAATATGTTATTAATTAGTATTATATAAAATTTGATATATTCGTATATTTACGTCGTGTTTATATTATTTTTTATCTTTTTGTTAAAAACTATAAAATCTAAATTTAATATGAGTATCATCCATGTGTGCTTTTTCCATCTTTAACGGAAAATGACAATAAAACATAAATAAATAAATAAATTTCTTCATTATCATCTTCTTTTACAATTTAGTTTTTATTCCCTTTCCCTTAGCTTCCTATCCTGTTCTCTTCAAGAATCCTTCTGTGAAAATCATCCACTCGTCTCCAAATTGGCAAAATAGTCACCCAAATACATAATAGCCAAGAACAAAACTCGGCTCGTGGGTTATGTCCTTCATCGCTTCCTGCGGACCAGCGGATACAGCTCCAAAATATTGCCACCCAACAACATCCTAGTCACATTTTTCATTGAAAAGAAATCCATACTTCCCTCTAGTTCGCAAGCTTCCCATTTTAGGCTTGTGCACAAACATCTTGTACGATTTCTAGATTTTGGGCTTCCTCAGCCTGGTTTTTGCTAAATGACTTTTGCCTTTAGTATAAATTAATGCTCAATGCAAATTCTTCTTATTATACCCGTAATGAATCAGAAGGATGCTTTAATAATTACTTTACATATCTGATATATAAGGTAAAGGTTTTTATAGAAGTAAGAGGTTTTTTTTTTTTTTATTCTATTTACATTATCTCTATCAATTTATGAGGTGAACATTAACTTGAGCGAGCTCTTGATTATTTGCATGTTGTAGGTCTTTTTATCGAAAAATATGATCAATTTAGATATCAACAATTGACGTCATCTATAAAAATTTACAAGTTGTATGCTCAAAATCAAAATCTTATTCAAGTTTTAAAGAGCAAACTCGTTTTTCATTGACCAACTCTTAGGTGACTTTTTTCTCGTTGAATATTATATTTTTAGATATTTAAGCTTTTCAGGCTCTCCATTGCCTTTTTAAGGCACTTAACTTTTTTATGTATGTTTTAAGATTTTTAGGCTTGTCATTTGCCTCTTCAAGCTTGCTATTGGCCTTTCTCAGTCTCTATTACCATTTCAGGTCTCAGCCTTTTTTTAGGCTCAAATCATTTTCAGACTCCAACATCTTTTCTGGCATAATCTTTACTTAAAGCTTCTCAGGCTCCAATATTTCTCAAGGTAAACACTTTGCTAAAAGTTTTTTAAGCTCCAATGGCTCTTCAAACTTCCTTACGCGATCACGTACGTATAAACTCAAAAAGCTATATAGAGCTCACCACTTCATGTATTAAGTTACTCAAGCTAACTACAATCAGCTCATGTAATCAATACGTAATTCAATTATAAAATTATCTTATTAATAAAAAACAAACATATATCAATAAAATCCCACTCTCTAACAAACACTAATTATAAATATAATCTATTCAACAACTCTTACAAAAAATTTAAAATCAATCACTTTATGATTACCTTTGCACATGAAAGAAAGAGCAATTGTTATACTATTATGAACCTTAAAAGTACTTTAATAACTACTCTAATCTACTCATATACATAGTACATAAAGTAAAAGCCTACATAGAAACCAATAATTATTCTGTTTATTTTATTTATATTATCCCTTTTAACTTATGAGGTAAACATGACGTAAATGTCAGAGCTCCTGACTATTTTTATGTTACAGGTCTCTTCATCAAAAGATATGATCAATTTAAACATCAACACTTATCGTTCGCTTCCAATGGTGAAGGCCACGTCCCATCACTCATAAGCGAGATGGACAGCGGTCAGGGTCCGTGGCATGGAGACAAAGACATCGTCTTGGCGGAGAACTATTGCCCATATGATATCAGGGTTATTGGTGATCATGTCGTCCACGCTGCCAAGCCGGAAGTAGACTAGCGACCCATATTTGTCAGACAAAGAAGCTAAATCCCTGTTTGGAAGTGTGCTGAATTGGAGAAGGTCACCAACTACAGGCCACCTTGGTGGACCAGGAGGAAGTTTGTTGGTCTTACTCAATTTCTTCCCGTTGAGCCACCGTCGACGTTGAAAATAAAAGCTCCATAGAGGAGAGCCAAAGCGCAAAACTGAATAAGAAAGCATGCACGACAAAATTAGCTTGGGAAAAAAATAGTTAAGAGTTTAAAGTTATATTTACAATCGAGTTGCTAAAGTACTTTGCGCAACAGCAAATGGTTCCATGGTCTAGTGGTTAGGACATTGGACTCTGAATCCAATAACCCGAGTTCAAATCTCGGTGGAACCTTCTTTTTCAAATCCCTCCCCTAAGAATCCCAATTGCACGCTGCAACTCTATTTCCTTGTCTTGCTTAGGCGGGAGAGAAGCAAAATTCCATCAAATCCCTAAATCTCCCTTCTCCTGACTGTGCACCAAAATAAAACCCTAAAATTAATTTTACTGGAAAACACTGAAACACCTTTTTATTTCTTTTTATCGCTTTCTTGCATTATCTCTCCTCTTTTTTTCCCATCCCACCGCAATATGGAACAGGAAACTCGGCAAAAAATCGAGGAAACCGTAAAGGATATACTCAGCAAAGCCAATATGGAAGAGATGACCGAGTTCAAAATCCGAGTTATGGCCTCGGAGCGACTTCGAATCGACCTTTCTGATTTTAGTCACAAGAAGTTTATTAGAGAATTGGTGGAGACTTTTCTTCTCTGTACTGTCGAAGAAAATGGGGATGGAAAGGAATCAAATTCGAAGCTTGAGGAAGAAGGTGCTAAAGAAACGGTTAAGCTTAAGAAAGAAACTGAGGGGGACGAAGGTCGCCTTATTTGCAAGGTTGGACCATTCACTTTTCTTTGGGTTGATTAATTGTTGAAAAAAGGATTAACGTTGAAATTTTTAGCAAATAGCAGTAAAATTTATATATAGATTAGTAATTTGGAGATTTATTTCATTGTTTGGAAACTGAAAATGATAATGGATAAATGTTTTTAATTTAGAAGCTAGCTCAGCTATCTGTCTCAGCTTAATTTGCTCGGAATCCTATCGAATAAAGCATGAACTTTTTTGTTGAAGTTTAATTCAGTGTATTTTAACTGAAGTGATTAAGAAATTAGTTCTAGTTTAGTGTGTCTTAAACTTTTGTTGTTGGACGGACATACAAGAGAACCCATGTTGGAATTGGCCGGAAAAAAAAAAGAGACCCATGTTGGAACTTTTAGTTATGTTGTTTTTTTTTTCTCCCCCGAAATCCTTGCTTTTATTGAACATTTCTTATTTTTGATTCAGCTAGCAGACAAGAGGAATGTGGTTGTTCATGACTTTAGAGGAAAAACTTACGTATCCATTAGGGAGTTCTATATAAAAGATGGAAAAGAGCTCCCATCTCCAAGAGGTAATGATATATATATATATATATATATGTCCCCCTTCCCTGTCCCTCTTAGTTTTCCTTTTTCTTTTTTTGTTTTTCCGGTGTCATTTTTCTTTCAAATAACAAATGCACATCATAAAAAAAATTTTTAAAGAAAGAGGTTTAGTTTTCTATTGTCGTTTATAGTGATTCCTGAGTCCACATGGATAAGAAATAGTGATTCTTACTCCTATATCATTTTACTGATTGAATCGTTGTTTTGAATATCAGAGCTCTACGA
The DNA here is from genome assembly GCA_038382065.1 of Adansonia grandidieri. Classification (NCBI taxonomy): domain Eukaryota; kingdom Viridiplantae; phylum Streptophyta; class Magnoliopsida; order Malvales; family Malvaceae; genus Adansonia; species Adansonia grandidieri. Next base: position 8,217,804 of record JBBYHK010000004.1, read on the forward strand.
CTGACTTTGCTCATTGTTATGTCTCATGGATTTTGTATTATTTCATCCTTTCCTGTTGTCAGAGCTGTTTGTTTTATCATGCTATGTTCTGTCTTGGGACCAATTACTTTCTCTCAATGTACATTTCCTTTTTTCCTACTCCAGGAATTAGCTTGACAAGCGAAAGCTGGTCAGCTTTGAAGAGTAGTTTCCCTGCAATTGATGAAGCTATCACGAAGATGCAATCAAAGCTAAGGTGGGACACCATTTTAAGTTGTGAGGTTAGCAATAAAGTAGTTTCTTCATCGTTAACTAGGCTGTCAATAATTACATGAATTTTTCAGTAATGCCCAAAAAAAATACAAAAGGATAACTGCAGAGTTGCTTATATCTAGGTTTGCAGGGTCCTTGCTCCTGCCTGCTGATGTAAATGTCACTCAAAGATTGTTTAACTTTGAGAACTCTTGCCTAATGATGGACTGACTTTGGACCATTGAATAAATATATGCAGAACAAAACTTGATGGTGAACAAAATGGAGATGTGCCTAATTCAGTGGTTGCTTTTTCTCATGAATTTTCTTCAATTAAAACCACTCGATTTGATGGAAAGAATTACCATTGCTGGGCAGAACAGATGGAACTTTTCTTAAAGCAATTACAGATTGCCTACGTGCTTACTGACCCATGCCCTAGTCTTACGCCTAGTCCTGAATCAAGCAGTGAAGAACCTGCTCAAGGCAAAGTTGCTGAAAAAAAGTGGATTAATGATGACTACCTGTGTCGCCACAGCATTTTGTGCTCGTTATCTGATAACCTGTATTATCAATTCTCAAAGAAAGCTACGAGTGCTAAAGAGCTGTGGGAAGAGCTAAAATTAGTTTATCTTTACGAGGAATTTGGAACAAAGAGAGCTCAAGTTAGAAAGTACATTGAATTTGAAATTGTTGATGGAAGACCAATTGTTGAGCAAATTCAAGAACTCAATAATATCGCTGATTCTATTGTTGCAACTGGAATAATGATCGATGAGAACTTTCATGTTAGCACCATCATTTCCAAGCTTCCACCATCCTGGATGGACTTCTCTGTTAAGCTGATGCGTGAGGAATACCTGCCCTTCGGGATGTTGATGGAACATATAAGAGTTGAGGAAGAGTCCCTTGACAGAATCAAACGAGCAGAGCATTCAAAATCTGTGAGCTGTCATTCAGTCTACAATCTCAGCCCGAGGGTAAGAGAGATAAAGAAAGCAGGTGTACCGTGGAAAAAGCGAGAATCAGAAATGCAGGGTAAGCCCATCATATGTAACTATTGTGGTAAGAAGGGACATCTTTCCAAGTTCTGCCGTAATAGAAAATTCGAAAGAGAAGTGAATGGGAACCAAAATGGTGAGAATTCAACCATGCCTGCTGTTGCAAAGGCCAACCTAGTTGATGGTAGTGTGTAGTTAATTGAAATGGATCAGTTGTTCTATTCAGTTGCATTAGGGATCTAACGGTGTATGTCTTTAGCTTGTAAGTATGGCTTCGACGTTGTTTTTTAATGTATTATTAATTTTCCATACCAATGTAAACCATTCTTTGCAGATGGAAGATATTGTAGATGGCTTAAAATTTGTAGCATATTGCAGATTCTTTGTCAGTTTTGAGTGTTCACATTTCTCTACGTGTGCCAAATCTCAGCTTCCGCAGATTGGTTTTAGTTGCCAAATCAACTGAAAATGTGAACAATAGTCTTGGCCAGTGTTGTTCCCAACCCAGGCCTAGAATATTTTTCATTTCTTTACCCAAACTGGAGTTGGGCCGCCGCCAACTTGCAGTTGCAAGGGTTGGTTCCGACGACCATCCGTCAGCAGTGAGTTTGCTGTCAGCTGTGGGCTTCATTCATTTGGAGTCTGCAATTCATACCGAGCTGGCCTATTCTTTGTCGAAGCCCACACTTTCAGCTATAACGTTTTTCAAGCCCACATTATTCAGGTCCATTGCCAGCCTAGTATTAGGCTAATCTAGTCCACCGACGAAAAATCAAATATAATGAATTATTTCATCCACTACAAATGAAATTTTTAAATTTTACAGAAGAGATTTAATAAAAGCACGATATTTTTTATTATATATTTTAAAAAATCAAATATGTAATAATTTTTTTATTTCACTTATAAAATAAAAAAATTTAGTATTAATATATCAAAATGAACTTTAATTGAAATAAAAAATACAAAATTTAACATTACATCAATAAAAATACTGAAATTAATTATTTAAAATAAATAACAGTGGAAAACATATATATTAAAAGGAAAAAAAGAAGGGAGAAGTGTGAATTGTTGCCGTCATTGTAGCTTGCCAAAAATGGGGGCTCACGAAACACCGCGCTTTGTATTGGGTCCTACTCCTACCGTCCTTAGTTTACTCGGAAAGGTCACATTTTACTCAATTTTCTTTGACATCTCATAAAAATCTCTGAAAGAGTTGTTGGGGGGACCAATAGGCAGGCATCGCTTTTGACCCTTATATTTGTCTAATCCAAAACTGAACAAATTACATGCATTCCATTTCCAAATATTTTACAATAATTGAACGGCTGTGATTTTCTTTCTTCATGGATTTGTAAACGTTTGACGTAAATTATTTATTATTTGTAAATGAAGGCTTCGATTTTGGCTCATCATCACTTTTTTTTCCCCATAAATTAATAAATTCCGTATATAATTCTATGCTCCATAAATAAGAAGTAAAAGGAAATGGGGTCTTAGATGTGGACTGTGAGACAGCGTGGGAAATAGGGCATAAAGACAAATAGAAAGCAAAATCATTGAACTTTCATAGTGGCCCCTCATTTTGGCCATATTGTTTCAGTAGATAATCCATTGTTCAGAACTCATTTCAGACATGAAAAATCTTTCTAATAAAAAAAAATGGGTGCACATGGGAGCGTTTTCAAGCGCACGTTTTGAGTTATGAAAATGAAGGATGAAGTAATTAAAGGGTAAATTTAAATATCTGGTTAGATTTAGATTTTGGCAGATGAAATATGTTCTTCCTACCAAATTTGACATCGAAGATATGCAGAGGGTATTTGTTTACTGGAGCTGAACCAAGGTTAGATCGAGCATTTGCTTCTTTGGATTTGGTTTATCAGCAAAAACACATGCAAAGATGTGGCATTTTCAAGCTTTTTGATCGATTTATGAAGGTCCAAACTTTAACCTTTTTTCATAAAAAAAAAAAGAAAAAGAAAACACATGTACCACATGAATAATGTCAATGCTCTTTGATTGGCTGAAAACACCTTCACGAGGTGAAACAACGCGGATTCCATTGGACCACTCAACTCTCTATCTTCAGACTTATTGAAGAAATCTGTTTGGTTGATGAACAGTGGTTAATTATTATTCTAGGAAATTCTCTTCTTTCATGTTTTATGAACAAAAAAAAATATATCATGTTCTTTTCTGCCAAACTTAGAGATACCTTAATTTCCTTTATTAAAGAAAGTTTTTTCTCGAAGGAATGGTCTTGAATTTCAGAAAAGAATCGGTTCTTTAACACCTTTATACCAGCATCTGAGGAAGCAATGAGACAGACTTCAAGATTCTTATCTGCAATTCCTACTTTGCTTAGTCCTTTATTAGAAATTTTGCCTTCTTAGGACCAACAATTTAAAGTTCATAAAAGATTCACATCCATTTCCTTAGCAACCAAACAGGAGAACATTCTTCAGCTGTAATTAAATTAAGGACCCTTTTGTTGTTTTGGGAGTCAAAAAATGGCCAAACTGGATCTGTTTTGCTAGTACCATCCATTACAGTTGCAATTTGCTAAGCTAATAAAGAGATTGCAGGTCACTTTCAGAAGGAGAAGAAAAAAGGCCTAATCAAGAAAGCTGAAACGATATGGCATTAAATCATTCTTTAATTCCTCGTAGATGAGCGCTATTGAATTGATACATGATGATTCTGATGAGGAAGATAACAAAAAAACTGGATGAACAAAAAATAAAAGAACCAAAATGAATCAGTCTCTAAAACAACCAACAACAACGTAGTTGGTTAAACTTACAGATTCAATTCATCTTGCAAAAATACCTCATCATGACAGAATATGTATAATATATAAACAAATCATAGAAACTTTACTTACTGCCCTACTTGGTCAATAAATAGTTATTCCTACTCCTAGCAGGCCCTTCAGTTCCTTTTAAGGATTGCTTGCTGCTGTATATCAAAAACCTCTGAAGAAGCTTTCCAATCAGGTTCTTCACATCAACTTTTATGCCTATGGACAATGTTAAATGCAATTGTGTGCTATCCCAGAGATGATAATGGTAAGCAATTTGGTTCATGCGAAAATGCAGCAATCAGCTTTTCCCTTGTTAGCTGCTCGGATCCTTGAGACTTGATAACAAATGTGTGAAACACAGTATCATCTGCTGCAACGAGTTTTGACTCGAGTACATTGATTTGCGCCTCTTTAAATGCTTGGATTACTCTTGATGCAGGATGTGAATCTAAAGGACAGCTTACCCTTACAACAACCTCACCATGAACAGCTTGAACATCGATATTGGGAGCTCGGATTTGATTCTCGGCATTTGCATTAGGATCCAACCCTGCCGAATCTCTTGAAGTATGAGCAAACTTCTCCCTCTCTGCTTCCATGACCTTAAGTTTCGCCTGAAGCTCGTTGATGTAAGCAATTGCATCTCCTAACAATGAGGCTTTGTCCATCTTGGATATGTTAGGCACCACAGCTCGTAAGGCATAGAACCGCTGGTTCAATTTCTCACGCCGCTGCCTCTCTGCTTCGACATGATTAAGAGGTTCTTCTCTACCATTCGCAGGCTTTCTACCCCTTTTTCGGGGTCTCCTTTCATCAGCTGCACTTGGCTTCTCTTCCTTGCATGAAGCTTCAACATCCGAGTTCTCAGATTCAGCACTTAATGGCCGAGTAGTTGCAGAAGGCCTTGAAGTAGCCCCAGAAAAATCAATTTGCATTTGAACTGGCTTTTGTGACGGGTATTGATTAACCCGAAACTCTTCCCTAGCCCCGTTAACAAGCTCCTGAAGATTATTGGCCGCGTTTTGAGAACCATAAAATTCTGTCGGCCTCCCTTGTTTCACACCATGAACATGTGGCCAACCTGAACCGTGTAGACCGTTTTGATTTCTCGAAAACGGAAGCTTACCACCATTAGCATAAGCTCCCCATGTTGGCCTATCTTCCATCTTTCTAACAGCGAGTTTCTCCCGATAATTGGAATGGCCATGTGAAGTGTTGTTCAGATCCTGCCCAAAAATCATTGGAACGCCTTCCACTCTCTCCACAATCCCCAAATTCGTAAAACAGGTATTGTCATGATCCTTCTCATTCACAACTGGTAATGCTATTGCCATTTGCTTTGCCCTAAGCAATGAGGAATTTGATGAGAATGAACTTCTTATTGATTGCAGCAACACTAAGCTTTCAGGTATAGATCTCACTGACCCCAATTCAACAACGCCAACATCCGTGGGCACCAAAACAATAGTTTGAATTCCAGCAGACTTTGTCAAGAATGACCGAACACAATAATCCGAACCTGATTTCAATGCGTCCGAGATCCAAACATGCTTCCCAGACGCAAAACACTTCCCAGGGCCGCCTTCGCCTCGCGGAAAAGAAAAATACATCGATGCTAAAAATAACATCTCAGTATCAGTGACTCTATCCAACCCAAGGGCATAATTATCCTCATCGGATCCACCAAACAAAATATGCAATTTCTGCAAAACCCTTTTCCTCATCTTCTGCAGAGTCTCATCTTCGAGCCGCAGAATAAGAATCCGAGTAGCTTCGGATTCTTCTCCTTCTTTAGGCTCTCTACAACACCCATCTCCCCAACCAAGGACCCAGTCGCCGGACTTGGACCGCGAAATTTGCCAAAACATGGCATAGTTCCAGCTAAAATTAGAAGCGTTGGGCCGGTCGACAAGATCTGAGAGCTTGTTCTGAAGGTTCTCATCACTGCTTATAGTCATTAAAAGGTTCTCATTTGAAACTGAGCTTGATATCAAGTGGTCAAATGCTCTTGTTCCTAAAACAGCGGCAACCATAGCCTTATCTTCATCGTTCCAAACCCCACCTCCCATGCCCAATTCAATTTTCATCTCCTAAACCACCCCAAAAAAAACCTGCCAAAAAACAGAAAATTCAGATAAATATGAAAAATTTTCCCAATACCCAGATCAAATCTCACCCCTAAAACTAAAGTAAATCTTTTTTCAATGCATTTATGACTAAACTATAAACACCGAAAGGTTTTCTTTACATGCACGACATAAAGCAACCATTTTTCCTCTTTCCAGATCTTACTAGCTAGAAAATAATATAGAAAACCCAGAAATAAAAAAAAAAAAAAGAGGCAAAAATTAAAGCTAAAAGACGTTACAATTGAAGATAAATAATAATACACACCAGTTTACATGGAAAACCAAATTTGGGATCAGCAGAAGAGAGCTGAAAAGTCTCAGGGCACTGTCCAAAATATATAAAAAAAAAAAAAATTCCCCAGAAAACAAAAGACTCAGTTAAGAGGAAAGCAGAAGAACTAACAAGGCTTTCATTCAGTTTCCCTCCTGTACCAAATCAAGACTCAAGAAATAGAAAATAAGGAGGAAATTGAGAGTTTTTTTTTTTTTTTTTCCTTCCCTCTCTCTCTAAAATCCCAACTGCAATAAGTGGATTATAGTTAAGCAATGGAGATTAGGGTTAAGTATTAACCATAGTAAAAATTGTTTGGGTTTAATTTTAAATTGTTAGAAGTTGAGGGGTAGTAGTCGGCAAAAATCTTGCTTCGGAGGGTTTTTTTTTTTTTCCCCCAAAATTTTTTAATTCTTTTTTGTTGTTAAAAAAAAAGGTAACATGTAAGAAAAAGAGAGAGTTTACTGATTTTTTTGTTTCTGGACATCATTTTCATATGACTTTATGCACAGTTTATATTCGAATAAAGTTTGGAGTTTCCTATTTTTATTTTATTTCCTTAAAAAAAATGTTTTTTCGTTTATATTAATGTGAAGGGACAATGAAAAATGTTTTTCTAATATAACAAGTAAAGGGGGACACAGCAAAATTGCGTGAATCTCATGCTAAACAGTAGCACGTAATAAGTTAGACTTGCAACACGTTCTCCCTGTGACCCCAATTAAGATTTTTTTCCCCTATATTTATACAAATATAATAAAAAATTTTATTGAATAGATATGAAAAATAATTTATATTAATTTAATTACATAAATTATTAAAATATATTTAAAAATATTATTTTAAAAAAGTGAGAGATTTACTAAATTAAATTTATTTTACATATTTTTATAATTTTTTATATGATTAATATTTTAATAAATTGATAATTAAATTTAGTGATGTAGTTGTATTCATTGTACACATAAATTTTAAAATTGATCTAATTTTTTATTATGGCAATCGAAAATACTATCTTTTTTTAATATATATTAATGGTTTAAATTTTTTATTTTAAATAAATAATTAAATATTTTTATTTTAATCAAATTTGACATTCATAATCTATATAAATAATATACGAAATATGATAATTAAATTAAACAAATATACTAATAGAAAGAAAACAAAAATTTGTGCTGTAAATTTTTGTTTTCTTACTGTTAATGTATAGTGAAAGAAATATAGACAAATTATTAAATTTTCTTTCACTATATAAAAAGACCGATTTTTTTTTTAAACAAAAAAAAATGCTTAAGGGGTAATATAACGAACTTTTACAATAAAAAACGAAGGCTAGTGTAAGCTGTTTTGTAGAATAACAAAACATGATTAATTGCAATGCGATTATCATATATCTGTCAAGTTTGCAATAAATGAGGAATATTACAACGAAATGTCATGTACAAGTTATATACATATATGATCAACGCCGATAATGTCATGTGCAATAAATAAGGAATATTAAATATAGCATAAAAAATAATTAAAAATTAATAAAAAAAATCCCTCAACAATTTAATATAAAATTTGATCAAATTCATTTATATATATATATATATATGTTTAACATAATTAAACTTTAAAAATTTAAACACCTTTCCAAATTAAAGAGCACATTAATTTTACCCCTAACTCTATTCTACTCAAGGTTCAACTCAAACACAAAAATAATATAAAAGACCGAGTATATTTATTCCGTAGTTAATTTTAATCAATTTATCGAGTGAAATTATAAAATGCACATTCAATATTTTCGTTGAAATAATTAAATAACTTGTCAACAATGATTTATTAGTAGAATTTTAAATTCTAAATTGTAAAAATTAGAGTCAATTATTGACCATTTCAAATGCCAAAACAAAATAATTAAGTTATAAGATAAAACTTAAAAAGCTTTAGATTTAGATTTTAAAATTCAGTCTTTTTTGGTATAAAAGATACCGCAATTTAAGAATAAAAAAATATTTTATAAATATTAAAATTTAAATTTCTTAAATAATTTTTAAAAAAATTAGTACATGATATTAACTAAAAGAAATCCAACTAGAAAAATCTTTCTTTAACAAAAAAAAATACTAAAAAAAGAGTGACATATGGTACTATAAAATAACTCATTTTCTCTTGATATATTCTTCAATTGGTTTTTCTTTTTTTAAAAAAAAAAAAAATCGTGCAAATGCAAATCGGTAAGGTACAATCACAATACCTTCACAGATCTCTCAAAGAAAGTAAAACGAGGCGTTGACCAGGGTAGGGTCCTAAATTCCTAAATGTTTAAGCTTTTACACACATGAAATTAACCATGAAATTAATTAATAAATTCAATTATTCAAATAATATAGTACAAGATTTTCAGTTGATGTTTGTGTCTTTAGGGCATGATGACGTTGAAAGTTTTAACCAAAAGGCAAGTCCTATGAGACCAATAAATTTCGATAAGTTTGAGGTTTAAAGATTAATTTGATAATTAGAGCCTTAGTAATGCAAATCCCATGTCCCTTGATTGAGTAGAATCAAAGGCAAAACCAAAGGCAAAAGTGGTTCCAAACCCAAATAAAAAAAAAGTGCTATCGTGGCTATCGGCTCATTTGTTTA
>JBBYHK010000004.1:8228867-8321773 GCA_038382065.1 Adansonia grandidieri
TCCTATTTGGAGAGAGGATAGTTTCGTCTTTAAGCGTGGGGAGCTGGACGTACATATGCAGACACATAGAGTCGTGCCCTTGCAGTTGCAATAATTTGTGCATTTATTTACTTTATTATTATAGTTTTACTTAAAATGTTTTATATTTTTATATATTGTGTTTATATCTATATTGATTATAATAAAAGTGATTAACTTGATATTATAAGTTAATTTATATTAATTTAATTAAAATATTTACATAAAAATTTAAATTTAAATTATATTATTAAAATATTTTAAATATTTTATTTTAAATAAAAAAATTTTCATTAAAATATTATCCTCAAAAATACTCATAACTTTTTAGTTTTAGTTATCTTTAAATTTTTTAAAAAAATCTACTCATCGAAAAATTCATTTATTTTTATTTAATATATATTTTAAAATATAATATTTTAAAAAATAAACATTTTTCACTCGGGTTATAGTTGCGATAAATTTTAAAATATATTTTATGTTATATTTTTCCATTTTGTGTAATCCATTTAATATTGACTGGTTCTACTGTCTTTTAGTTTTGATGAAACGAAAAGAAAATGCGAAATGTCAGTCACATGTCGTGCACCGACTTTGGGCCCACCCAACTGATAAATGTTATTTATTATTCTAAAATTCTACGGTACCGATTTTAAGATGACACAAAAAAAAAAAAAATTATGTGCTGGTGATAAATGTAATAGAATCTTTCTTTTAAATTATGATTGACGGTTCTTTTATTATTCGAGTCTTTCTAATGCTAGTAGAAAAATGTTAGCACCTGTTTTGAATAATCGTTTTTTCGATAATTTTTAATAAAAAATCATAATATAAAAATAAAAAATTATATATTATAAATTTATTAAATTTAATTTATTATATAAATTAATTAAATTAAATTTTAAATTTTGTTTTATCAAATTATCGCGTGGTAACAGAAGTGGAACTATTAATGCTAATTTCACTCAAACCGGATGAAATATTTGATTTTCGGTCGCAATGAAATGAGTTTCGAGAAAAATTTTCGGGGTTGGGGCAGAGCCCGCCCTGTATTGTCCTGATATTTTTGATTATGTATTAATATATATTCAAAAATTATTTATAAAATTTTTAAATTTTAAAAACAACATTAAAAATACGATATAAATCATTAATGTATAATAAATAAATGAATATGTTATAATTATTTAATTTATTTATAAAATTAAAAAAATTATTATTAATATATTAAATATAAATTTATTTATTTATATATAAATACTTTAATATTATAACAAGTTTACTTAAATAAATAAAATGATAAAATTATTATTTTTAAAATATAAAATAAATTTAATATTTGAGTACAATTTAAAAAGGAAAATTACGAAGACTGGGAATCTCTGGTCTTTGTTATATATCTCAAGGAGGAAAAGTTTGTCTCTAATGTCAATAAAGTGGATACGGACTTTATCCCATATACCTGTATCGTTGACGTTTTAGGCAGATGGGACTTGAGAGTCGGAACGAAACCCTTGAGGAATTAGTCAAAAAAAGAAAAAAAAAAAAGGTTGACGAAGCACCGGCGTATAATTATTAGGATGGCACATAAATGCTTGCATTTAAGAAAAATAGAATCTGTCAATTAATAAAACCTCCAAAATAAGCCAAACCCCACTCCGCAGCTGCAATTACTGCTGTGATATTGAGATCTTTGTAAAAAGAAAAAGGGGAAAAAATAAAAAAAAACCTTTCAATTCAAATGTATTATTCGTTTATTGTTATTAAGGTTACGCACTTATTTTGTATTAGTATTAATAGAAATGGAAATAATAATAATCACTAAACCAAACATAACATAATATGATGACAACAAAGTTCTTTTTTTTTTAAATATAAACATAACAAACTACACATATTTCATACGCAAATATAAAAAATTTTGACAACAAATAATTAAATTAAAAATAATAAATATATGATTTATAATTTATGTTGTACTGATGTTACAAAAATATGCATAATTTCAAATATCCCATTGTTTCACAGTACTACTGAAATTTACATGTGTGGTTTTTCACATATTTAATTTTATTTATTTACAAATTAAGAACCCTCCTTGTGCTATTTCATGTAGCTTGAAACGATGACACTATTGCATCTGAAATGTGTGCACTTTTTTATATGGTGGGCTTACATTTATTATTTTTTAATTTATTTTTTAATATATTTATAATATTTATATAAAAATTATAAAAATTAAATTAAAATAAAAATATACAAACAATGAATAAAATTATATTAAATAATAATGGATAAAAAATAATAAAAGTGAGCTTAACCTTTTTTTTTTTTTATGCCAATAATACTTAAAAGGTTAATAAATGTTGATATGATATCCATCCGTCCCCTTACGAGAACATTTTGCAATATTTTCAAAAGTATTTTAGAGGTAATTAAGTTATTTTTATTTCCATAAAAAATTGAAAAGATAATTTTAGTATTGTTTATATTTATTTTTAAAAATAATTTAATTAATAAAAGATAACTTTCAATTTAATTAAAAAATAATTTAAGCTCGTTTATTTAAAATTATACTATGCTTTTGGAGCCTAATTAAACTCTCATGAGAAGAATCAATTACAATTTTCCTTTTTCCTATTAACACTTAGCCACTATTGTTTCAATATATCAAATCTTAGCTTTAAGCCTCAGGGACTAGTAATAATCTCTCAATATGACGTAAGACTACGTAAAACGTGGTTCTGCATTTCTTTTTTCAATTTCAATCCCCAAAACCAAAAACTTCGATAACTTCGTTGTTTGCAATGCAGAAAAAAGCCGAAGTTAGAGGTTTGAGTCTCAGACTCCCAGCTGCTAGTGCTTGTAAACAACCTCCGCCCCCTGAATAATCATATTCATCATTAAAATAAATAAATAAATAAACCTAAACATCAATATCAAGTGTCAATTAAGAAGAAACGGTAAAAAATTCACATCTATACTTGTACTAAGGTTATTCTTTAAGGGTATTATCTTATTTAATATATTTAAATAATGAATAAAGTTGTAACCTATTAGATTTAATATAATGTTACCGGTATAAATAATATATTAATTAACCTTTAATATATCTAAAAATACTCGTTATAACAATTCATTAAAAAAAAAAGTAAAAGGTATTTCGATAGTAAGAGCCCATTCTACAATTGGGTCGTGAAGAGATGTGGATCCCTATTTTTGAAATTGTAAAAAGGCTCCGCTCATAGTTGGCTGAAACTGGTTAGGGACTAAACGCTCCCAGGCTTACGCTCTTTAATTTTTCAAGCCCAAACCTTTCTTTGAGATTTCGGCTGGTCCACTGTCCGTGGTTAATTCCAAATCCTAATGGACCATATCTAGCCCAGTCAACTTTAAAATTTTGAAATTATATATTTATTTAATCTATATACTAATTCAATTAATGAAATTATTTAAAAATCAAATTTAAATTATCAGGTAGCTTCTGACATGGATAACTCCTTTTATCAGATAAGTTTTTGTTTTTATTTTTTAATTTTTAAACCATAAAATTTTTATATTAAAATTTAATATAATTCAAAAGGACCTGAGAATGAAAACGTTATTTTAGACATTATCTAAAATCGTTTTAGTGAATAAAATACCGTTCAAGTTTAAAATATACCTACAATTTTCTTTTTTTAAAAGAAAACTTTGGAGCCTCTAATAAATTAAGTGGAGCCTAACCATTGCCAATGGCATCAGTTGAAGTAAGCTTTGGGCTGATAACAACGTGATTCACAACGCTACTTTAACATTGACAACAACGTGACTCTTTGGTTAACAAAGATTTGTCGTGTCACACCCGGGATGGTTGTTCTTGTTCCTTTCCCCAACATAACATTGCAACCTACATTCATTCAGAAAGTGCCTCCCCATCTACATAAAATTTAATTTCTTTGTGAGCTCGCCATCGCCAACTGTGGTGTGGGGGGGACTTTCGGCAGCTGCTCCAGTCCAGTTAACCTCAAAGCTTTTTGAATTTTTGAGGACAGGAGGAGTTTCATTCATGGACATGATTCTACTTTTCCACGTGTTGCCAAATCAAATAAAGGCTTGCCCACTGGCGCTGGAATTGGCCAAATTTCCCTAACGAGTGACCCCCTTTTAAGAGACATGCGATTGGAAGAAGTTGCAGGTAAAACAATGTGACGTGGTAGATCCTTGTTGCGCAAGTGTAAATGACAAGAACGTGACAGATAGGATTGCAAAGCCAAAGCTCAGGGAAAGAGGGATTTTATATGCTGCCAAAGCCAAACGCCCATTAATCTTTACTCCTTTCAGGCTTTATCAAGCCGCCTCTCTTTATGGTTAATCCCTGACTATAAGATGTTATAATCTTGTACGTTTTCTCCAGTGCAGAACTGAAAACATGAGGCTGAATCCAAATTCCATAATTAATACATCAAAACCTTTGCTCCCTGAATTGTCTTACATGACCCAAAATTTGGAACCTAGATTTATTCAAAAGAAAAGGGAAAAAAAATTACAGCCAAAATTTTTAAATGTATTTTGGAGTGAACATTAATACCTGTCACATATATAGCACATTTTCAGTTCAATATTTGAAAAACAACTACTGCTTGCTGGGAAATATGAATGTTGGTCTGGTGAGATAGTTTGGAAATTAACTCCTCTCAACAGTACAAAGGAGACACTGGTCAGTGAAATTATAGCTGTATGGGTATAGGCCTAATGCATGATTTCCTTGCATATTTGCTGGGAAGCCAAGTTAACAATATCAGCAGTCAGCACCAACCACAAAACACAACATCGATCACATTCTCAACAACCAGTGATCAGTTGAAGCTGCAAAGATCTAAAACGTGCATAGATGTGACAATATCTACAGTGAGATTTTCCGCTTTTGCTGCCATTTTCCTATGTTAAAAAGAAAAATGAGTAACGTTCATGTGGCTATTATAGCAGTAAATTAGTTGGTTTGTTGCTGACGCTGAAACATAAGAATAAAATTCATCAATCAAAGTGAAATCTTCCCTGACAGTGGTGCAAAAGGATAATCAATAGGTTATTTGTCCATTTCAGCTCCGCTAAAAACCAACCATCACGTTTTTTAACCATTCCCTTAAATTCAGATTTGATGTTTACCTTGCAAATTAAATAGTATGGGCCACTGAAGAGATGGCAAATTAAATTCATATGAACTCAAACTCAAAAGAAAAAGAAAACAGAAAAAAAAAAAAAAAAAAAAAAAAGAAGAAAACCTTCAGGCTTCAGTGAAGTTAGTAGTTGACTCGATAAACTTTAACTACTGAGAGTAGAAATCTTGATTTAATTACAGATTTGAACTGTTATAATATGTGTCAGCTTCAGGAAATGATAGGTTTTTTTAGATAAATATCTACTTGAAATCTCTGTAACGTAACGAGCTTAGCTTCAGTATTTTAATTCACGTATTTTTAAAATTATAGTAAATAAGTAAAAATGAATAACAGTATTAAAAAAATTTAAGCGCTACTAAAATTTTGATGTGTCGTATGATGTGGTTTTGGGCTTAGGGTGAATTTAGTTTATTTTTCTGTATAAATTTTAAATTCCACGAGACATCAATAATTTATCGACATTTAATGGTTTTTTTTAATACCATTAACTATTTTTTTATTTACGATAATTTTAAAAATATAAAGATTGAAATATTAAATTTAATAGCACAAAGACAAAATACTCTCTTCATTATAGTATAAGGATTAAAATACTCTCTTCGTTATAATACTTAGACTCTTAGTTATCTTTTTACCTTATTTTTTTTTTCACTATTTCTAATCATCTTAGATTATGCAAAGGGGAATGTTTATAAATGTTAAATATTTAGAGATTAAAAGTTAAAACAACTTAACCTTTGTAAAATGAAAGGAAATTTAAAATTTAATATATGTGAAGATTAAAAGAAAGTAGCGAGCAATTAAACTAAAATAATGGAGAAATCTAATTTATATATAAAAATCGAAAAAAAAAAAAAAAGAAAAGAAAAGAGATTGAATAGATGTAGGATAATATGATATTGCCGGTTGTAGTGCCTTTCGGATTAGCTTTTACTCCGGTTGAATTGCCCTCTACCTAAAAGTCACAACAAAGGGGAACAAAAGGAGTAGAAAGGAAAATCTGAACATTGATGAGGCACACGTGTTCCATCCTAATATAATTGACAAGCTTTACTTATTTATTTTTGTAAAATAATTTATACATTTATTAAAAATATTTCTTAACACACATACTAAATATTAAAGGATATTTTAAACAATTAGATCATACGTTGAGTTCTTTAAATACTGCAGTAGTCCGTCCTATATTTATGCCATGTACTGGCATTCTAACACTCATAAAGTCCTTGATTGCTACCATGCGTGCATCTACTGTCGAACTTTTTGCTCATGATTTCTATTTCATTACCAGAGTCAAGTTGATTTGAAAGTTCTTAGTGAGGAAGTGGTCGTCGTCCTCCCCAAAGCTTAGCATGCAACCACTTGATATCATCATATGACTTGGAAGTATGGTCATCTTTCCCGAGTAAAAACAAAATTTAAGGGAAAAAAAGGAACAGAGAAATTAAAGAATGGGCAGCAAATCAGTGTCGATCTCTACTTACTCAGCTAACATACAAAGATTTCCTGTTAAAATCAAGCTTATTGACGTAGCTAGAAAGAACATTAAAAAAATGGGGAAAGATCACATCAAAAGAAGAAAGAAAACGAAAACGGGGTCACGGATTTCTCGTGTTACAGTTCCCTTCTTCCATTTTCCTTTTGGAAGCTTTATGCCGATAACGATAGAAAAGGGTAACTTGGCCATTTTCATGCCTTTGAGAGCCCTGCATCACTCACGGTAGAGTTGAGACAATTGCATAATGTTTACATTTTTTTAATATTATAATTTTATTTAATATGTATATAAATTTTAGTTAATAATTTATATAAAATAAATTTTAATATATTTATATTTTATATTAGATCATATTTTATTTTTTCGTACTTTAAACGATGAGATCTAAGATAAAATATCTGCTAACTGATCTCATACTAATCATCACTTCCTTAAATAAAGAGTACTCACGAGGGAACAGCAATCGATGGGATATAATGGTTCATACAAAATCACGTCAAAAATGATAGCTTAACAAGGCTTTTGCTGTTGGAAAGGAAAACCAAGCCCCTTTCATTGTCCTTAAACAAGTGGCACGTAGGCTGTGTTTCTAGGCTGTCCTCAAACAAGCTTAACAATTGCATTGATTTAATGTTTGACAAATGACACCGCTCACTTTCTAGGTTGGGCATTCCTGTAATTTTGCTTATTGTTCTAACATCTAATGCGAGTATAAATGCCCCACGGTACACTTGTCGCCTACGTTTTTAATATAATGGAGCAGCCACCATACACTGAAGATGACTTGAACACCTCCGCCTCCTCCTCCACCAACACCACCAGCAGCGAAACTCATCCGAAGCGCGATTCGAAGCGAGGGTGCACTCGGCATCCTGTTTATCGCGGTATCCGGAAAAGGCGGTGGGGAAAATGGGTGTCGGAGATTAGAGAGCCACGCAAGAAGTCACGCATTTGGCTAGGCTCGTTTCCCGTGCCAGAAATGGCCGCTAAAGCTTATGACGTAGCAGCCTTTTGCTTACGGGGAAGTAAAGCACAGCTGAATTTTCCCGACGAAGTGGAGGATTTACCCAGACCGTCGACGTCTACGGCTAGAGATATTCAGGCAGCAGCTGCAAAGGCGGCGCATTCCGTAGTTTCCTGGAAAAAAAGTCAAGCATCACCGGAAGAATTAGGAGAGGGACATAGTAGTGACGACTTCTGGGGCGAAATTGAATTGCCAGAATTGATGAATAGTGGCTGCCAATGGAATTCTTGCGGGTGGACATTTACCGGTGACTCGTCGTGGCTAGAAGGAGAGGCTCAGCAACAGCAACAGTACTTCTTGGCATGGCTTTGAAGTTGTATGGAATGGATGGTGGTGTTGTAAATAAATAAATTGATAAAATTTTCACCAAACCTCTACCCTCTGGATGCTTCGAGTTTTGAGATTGAGTCGATTTCTCGAGTATTGACTGTGTTAGAATTTAGAAGAGGAAGAAGATGATTTATATTTTTGTCTTTTTTCCCCTTAATTTTTTGAATTAAGAGTAAAAGATTAAGACTTCATTTAGTAAGAAGATTTATAATAACAATTTAATTATTGGGATTCATAACAATATGGGTTCCTTTTAGGTCATTTATTAAATTAAAAGTGTTTTCTTTATTCCCCTATGAATTAATTGGGTGCCTGTGGCTCCTGCAATTTGGGGACATTTGTACGTGAACGAGACCGGCTTATCAAATAAGTAGTATTTGCTCCATTCAAGTTGGCTTTAAAATAATGTATTTTTGATAAATTTAAGTCTTCTTTATGACAAAAAATTTTATTGTCAAATGATAACTCTATATATAAGGTTGATCACTCAAATTTAGGGTTTAATACCTATACATCCATATATTAATTTTGATATCATTTATATTTGACATTTATACGAATGATACGTATTATATTATATATGTCATATCTCTGTCCTAACATGACATCTAAATAAACAAATGTATATATATATTTGAAACCTAAAATATATTTCATTTACTTCACTGTCACCTGCATGCGATATTCATGCATGTGCTTAGATTTAAGCATCCAAGACTACGACAGACTGATATGCTTTGAAACTATTAGATACTACTAACAAACTTAATACAAAACAAAAAATGTCTTTATATTTCTTATTATAGCAAAAAAGAAAGTTTCTTAATAAAATTCAAATTCCGTTAAACTTAATTGCAAAACATCCAAAGATTCCGATATTATATATTTTGAAATTTTTATCGAGATTATGAAAAGCGATAAAAATAATACATATGTCCAAACTAAATCTAATTTCTCAAGAGTTATCTTTACCCAATAGATATAGCATGATATATTCAATTCGAAAAGAGACGAGCTTGATTCAATCTTACTCAATTCATCAAATTATTTAATAAATAAAAATAATTTTATTTAAATTTAATTATAAAAATATATAAATATTAATATAAAAAATTTAATTAATATTTTTTAAAATAGTGAAACCGATCATTGTGTTAAGAGTTTTACTAACCAACATCTTAAAACACTTTTTAAAATTAGTTAATATATGAAATGAAATATAGTGATTCATAATTTTATTCACTGTTCTTAATACGTTGGATGAAAATATTATTATACGTAATAATCTTAAAGAATATTCATAGTGTATTTGTTAACAAAATTCCTTTTATAAATATTACTTTAACCAAATACAAAATTTCAGCACAGAGAGAAAACAACATGCGCCCGATAACAGAACCAATAGGGAAAACAGGACGGGCCAGAGCCGAAGCTATTGTGTTTGCAATTCATCCAAATTTTGATAACATAGTTATTCCAAACCTTTCTTTCTCGAAAACTGACTCAAAAAAATTAGCGATTAGAACAACTACTTTTGGAACAATGTGATTTGTAAAATGTAGTTATTGGTCAAGTATGGTAGAAAACAGAATCCAAAAACAAATTGAACTTGTTCTTGAAGATCATTCAAATATGTTTTTGACCCATTAGTTACATGAAATTAATGCAAGTTCCTATCCATATAGGTATGGAACTACAGTATAGTCGTACAGTAGTGTTGTATATGTTTTATATATGTTTGACTCGTTCTACTTTGTTTATTGATTAATAGAAATTTTAAGGGAGGAAATTCTGGTTTTAATAAAATTAATTCACATAGTTTATTTTTTTAAAGTGAAATTTAATAAATTTAATATTTATATTTGAATCTCTACAACTTGTTTTTTTTTAATTTTTTGGTTGCAATCTAAAACTTATATATATATATATATATATATATAAAGATTAAAGGGAAATTATTCACAATTCACATCCAATCATAAGTCTGATTGCCATTCAAAGATCAACTTACTTTATTAGGATATATAATAGGAGTTAGTTTTTTATACATTATTAGCCAAGTTTTTTAATTTCATAAATAAATTAAAACTTTGTTATATATTATATATTTTAAATTATTATTGATGGATGAGATAATTTTTTTAATAAAATATAATGCAATATTTTTGTATGTTTAAAACTATCCAAAGATATCCTTTTGATTGAAACTGGGCCAACTTTTATTGGCTGAAATTTTGTTAATTATATTATTATGATCCTACTAGTAGCCATTTGCCAATTGCCTATACTTGATTGGTTGCTTTGTTTGTATGGGAATAATTGACTATCATGGGGTTTGGGCCTCAATTCGGGTGCTGATTCGGGTCTTCCATTCATACATTTGTTCTGAATGGGTTTATAAGCATTTGGGTGTGATTTGTGTTGAAGAAATGGGTTTTCTTATTGGATCGTGAATTGGGATCCTAGATTTCATATTGGGCTACGATTGAACGAGGCATGCCTTGACGTAAGAACACAGGAATATTAGCATTCATATTGTATATCATTATAATATTATATTTGAGTTCATTTTTTTATATTGACTGTGGAGTTTTTATAATTCCACAAATAGATAAAAAACGATTATATATCTAATATTTTTTAAAATATAAATCACTTTAATAATTTTATTTATAAATTTTAAAAATTTCATTGATAATGATAAGATAATTTCTCTTATTTTAACTATGTAAAAACAAAATAGTTTGGTAAATCCGGATATTTTTATTTATTTTTATTTTTGTTGGAAATATAGATTTGGTTTTTGGACCGACTCAACTGGCGTCATTTGGGCCTTTAATATTTAGGTCATATAATCTTTTGATAAACAATGAAAAGGCCCATCCTTCATCTTTGTGCCTCATGTATACTTTCATACACAATAATTACCGGCCCCTGTCCCGCCCTTTTCCCTATTTAAATCCCCAGATTTCCCTCTTTTAAACTTATTAACCCCGCTTCTCGTCTTCGACTGATATGCTCCTCTGGCTGGCTATACCCCCTTTGTCGTTAAAGTTCTTTGTTTATATTTCTAAACCCTAGAATTCTTTATCGAAACTTACAAAAATCTCATTCTTGAATTCGTTTATACCCAGGCAATTTTAGGTTGTTCTTTTTTTTTTTTTTTTTTTTAATTTGATAATGGAGTGGAATCCTGAAACCCTTCGATTCCTCTCACAAGAAGGTTGTGAGTGATATTGTTTCTATTCAGATACAAAATTTGTTGAGCTCCTTTGCTACAAACCCTTCTGCCAATTGGAAGGACAAGGACAGTGCCATATATTTAGTTGTCTCGCTTGCAGCAATGAAGGCTGGAGGTTCTTCTGTTTCAACTGCTCTTGTAGATGGTCAGACCTTCTTCATATCAGTTATCGTCCCCCGAGTTGCAAAGCCAAGATGTGAATGGGTTTCCCATGCTCAAGGCAGGTGCTCTCAAATTCTTCACAATGTTTCGTGGTCAGATACAAAAGCCTGTGGCATTTCAATTGTTCCAAGATGGTTCGGTCTTTGGGTGCAGAATCAAATGTGGTTCACTCTTATGCTGCTGGCTGTTTAGAAAAGCTCTTGCTTGTCAAGGATGAAGGGGGAAAGGCTAGATATACTTCAGCTGATATAATTCCTTGTGTGCCAGTGCTGATGAAAAACCTTTTTAACGCATTGAAGTTTCCAGAGTTAGAATCAATACGTAATGAAGCGTATAATGCATGTTCTTGGAACTGCAGAGATTTCCAGTGAGATTGCTGGGCCTTGCATTAGTGGTTTAACCTCTATTGTCAATGAGTTTGCAAAAATCCAAAAAATCCAATATTTAATCATTACCTTTTTGAGTCTGTGGCCGTTCTTATCAGACGGGCATGTGAGAGGGATGCTTCTCTTATATCAGCATTCGAAGCAAGCCTCTTTCCCAGTCTCCAAATAGTCTTGGCCAATGACGTGGTTGAGTTCTTGCCTTATGCATTCCAGCTGTTAGCTCAGCTTATTGAGCTGAATAGACCTCCCCTTTCTCCTAGTTACATGCAGATTTTTGTGCTTCTCCTCTCCCCTGATTCATGGAGGAGATCTTCGAATGTTCCAGCCCTTGTGCGTTTACTGCAGGCTTTCCTTCAGAAGGCACCCCCATGAGCTCAATCAAGAGCGGAGACTGAACCAGGTGCGTGGCATATTCAACATGCTTATGTCATCCTCTAGCACAGATGAACAGGGCTTTTATGTGCTCAACACTGTTATTGATAATCTTGAATATGGTGTCATATCTCCCTACATTAGTAATATTTGGAATGTCCTTCTTATGTGCCTGCAAAACCATTGTACTATAAAGTTTCAGAAGTATTTTGTGATTTTCATGTCGCTCTTTTTAATCAAGCATGGGGCTAAAAATCTAGTGGACACAGTGAATGCGGTTCAGGCCAACATATTCTTGGTTGTATTGGAGCAGTTTTGGATTCCCAATCTTAAGCTGATCACTGGAGCAATTGAGCTTAAGTTAACTGCAGGTGCTTAAACCAGACTCATCTGTGAATCTCCAGTTCTTTTGGATGATACAGCTGCTAGACACTGGGGCAGAATGGTGGATAGCATTGTTGCCCTTCTTTTACGGCCTGAGGAGCACAGAGTTGAGGAAGAACCGGAAATGCCAGAAATTGCCGAAAATGTGGGCTATACAGCCACTTTTGTTAAACTTTATAATGCTTGGAAGAAAGGGGATGATCCTCTGACTGATGTAAGGGATCCAAAGCTATTTTTAGTAGCTTCATTTGCGAAACTTTCTTCAGTTACCCCAGGGAGATACTCCCATATCATCAATGAAAATTTTGAGCCAACAAATCAAGCAGAATTACTTACGCTTTGCAACAAATGTAATTGTACAATAGTCTGAGTAAGTGCTTTACTGTTTGTTTGTCTTATTATTTTTACTTCTGTATTGCTGATGTAAAAAATGAATGGTGGTTTAGATGTTGGATTGCGGTGGGAAGGGGTCCTTCCTGTTATTATGCTCTTTTAACACTGATTTAGTATCCTGTGACTCCTGATTTAATGATATATTCTGAGCTGTAGTTAGCATCATGTTGGATTAGATGCAGGGATGATATCATTGCCTTAACTAACCTAGGGTTCATTTGCTTTGGAGAGAAAGTTCTCCCATTTCATGGTATGAGTATGGGGAGGTATTTGATTTATTTTACATGTTTTGAACCCAAACTTCAGCTTGAAGTCCTTAGATTTGGTTTGGTTGTTTTTGATTTACGTTTTTCATTTTTGGGAGGGACTGCTTGGAGCGGGCTGGGGGGCGATGGAATCTTTAGATTTGGTTTAAGAATGAGTGCAGAGTGCTTCTGAAAGCTGCCTAGTAAGATCTTCCTGATTGTGATTTTTATGCTCCCCCTATCTGGAATCATGGAAGGTTTAGTTAATAATTGTGCTCTGTCATGCATTAAGCTCTTGATTTTCTCATTATGCATCAGATTCCTTTCTTGGTTGCAATGTAATCCATTGCAGATTTACATATGCTTCATATCCAGAGAAAATGAATTCCTTCTATTATATGCTTTGATTCAATAGCAGCTGCAACTTCGTCTTTGGGTTGTGCCTTCTTACGGGTTGATTTTATTGCTTAGATTGCAGGGTATTCGTTTCTTCTCTATTCTGCAGGTTGCGGTTGGTTGTGCATCCTTGAGCAGGAAATATGTGAGGGATGGTGTTGAAAGATCAAATGTGGTGGTGGGTGCTAGATTTTTCAATTGCGCTTGCTCAGCGAATTATGACGCATCCTAGTGTAGTGGTTGGTGGTTCCACAGGCTGTGGGCGAATGAACGCCTTTTTAGCTTTGGTTTTGTTGTCATTCTCTATGGGTTTTTTTGGCATTCATCTGTCCACAAGTTTCATATCTGTTGCGTTAACAAAGGTTGTAGAGTAAAAACTTTGCCTTCGTTTTGTTTTTGTTTTTGTTTTTTTTAAAAAAAAAAATCGAAAAGGGTTATGATAAAGAAAGGAATTGGAGGGGAATCGTTTTAGTAAATGACACTGAATTTTTGCCTGAAATTCTCACTTATGTCATTACTCATTAATTATTATTATTATTATTATTATTATTATTATTATTCTAATTAAAGGAAAATTAAAATACTTACATACGATAAAGTTTTTGAGATTAAAAACCAAATCGCAGCCATGAGTCACCAAAACCATTTACCTCCTAAACAACGCCCACCTCTTACATAGGATTTTATTATTTATTATTATTATTATTGTACTAAAACAAATGGACCACATCATCTCTCTCTATCTATCTTTATCTCTCATAATGCTTGCATATTATAGATCTCTTGGTCGATTTTTGGTTTTGCTTATAAGAAAAGAGCCTATAAGAAATCTTCGTATTTTTTCAACCAACACCTCACTCAAATTCAGCCACATCCACCCATCGTTCATCCCTTCTTCCCCCCATTTGTATACTAACTACTGGTAGAAAGCATATATTTTATCTAAATAAAAACCCACCCATTAAACAAATTAATCAAAAGTAAATAGTTTATATAATTTTATGAATCCATCCACCCCATGGTCGCCGAGTACAACATTTTTTTTACTATTTTGTTTTGGGGTTAATGTTCATTAATTCATCAATTGCTTTTACAATTATAGATACTACATATATAAAGGATGATGACGATGGTGATGATGTTTTTCTTCGACCCTACCATCATATGGTTCCCTGCACTGCATATTATTTAATAGCCATCAATCTCATCCCTCCATGTCTCCCATTTCCACTCATTATTATTATTAATTACTACCCAACTGATTGTTGGGAAATTTTCAGAATTTTAGTTTAGCAACTTCTTAACCTTATCAAGCAAGTTTTGTAAATTTCGAATCTTTGCTTCAAGGTTAGAATACATATACATATATATATATATATATATATATATATATCTTAGCACAAGTTAATACACTCTAAAAAAATTATTTCATTACTTGATTGATGGAACTTCGCAACAAAACCTATCTAATCCATCCTTCACTTCCTCTTTTTAAATCATATATAATTTATAATTTATTTTATTTATTAATAAAAATTAAGATGTATTATCAATATATAAATTAATTGCCAAAATCGAAAATTATAATTTATGAACTGGTACAAACATTATTAAAAAAAAAAAAAAAGGAAACCGAAGAAAGATACAAGGACTAACATCCTTTCTACATCAAAGGAAATGAAAGGAATTAGCCTCTTTGGTTTATTTGCCAAAATGACCAAACGTGCTTGGTTTTCTAAAATAATAAAAACAAAAATCAAAGGGTAATGGACCCCTTTCAATATTTATCCATCCGCAGCATCCAAATCGAGATATTTAATAAGTTATTTTATTATTATTTTTGGTCGTAAAAAGGGGACAAAAGAATTGGGGTTTGAGGTTGTAGCACTATTGCTAAACGAATGAAAAGAAAGAAAAAGGATAAGGAGGTCCAATGGATGTCAAGATTCTTGGCAAAAGATTGACGATTGAATCTGAGGTCTCAAAATGAGTCGAGAAAAAAGGGTCCCCGTCGTTGTACTGTACGGATGATGTTACAAGGATAAAAACCAAAATCCCATGATCTCATCGCAGCCCGTTCCTTACGCTGGGTTTATATACTTGAAAAAAAAAAAAATTCAACCAATTAGATCTTTGGAAGAGTCTGATCGGATCATATCATAATTCATATTTATTTTTTAATCTTTTATTTTAGTGTGATCTCGTTCAAAAATCAATATTATTATTTTAAAAATTTAAAATATTATTTTTATATTAATATTTATATATTTTTATAATTAAAATTAAATAAAATTTATTTTTATTAAATAAATAATTATTTAAATTAACTAAATTAAATTAATAATTAAATTTTATCTAATACGTATCAAATGAATTATCATACCTTTAAACCGGTAAACTATCAAGATTATTTTAGATTTATTTTATATATATATATATATATATATATGTAAGTTCTGGAAGGTACCCTACATCAAATATCCTAGAACTTCAGGGCGGAAAAGAAAAATTCGCAGTGGATGAGCAGCCTCATCTGTCAGATTTTAAGCCCTATAGCCTAGACCAATACCAAAGGAGCATGGAAAGGCAAATTGGTCTTCACATGGGGTGTGCAGTGCTATTACTAAAAGAAAATGAACTCAGTCCCCACGCCAATCATCATTTTCCCGTTTTATATTATCTCGCAAAGCCAAAGCTTCCACATTTTCTTCAGTTCACTTCAGTTCAACCCCTCTCTCTCTCTCGTTATTTCTTTCTTTTGTTTTTTTTGTGTATATATACAGGATAATTAGTATTCGGTGAGGTTTTGAATCAAAAGGAAGAAGCAAACACCATCAAAGGAGCATTTTTCTACGCATTTCTCATCAAATTGATCTCTAATCCTAAGGGAATCTGCCCAATTAGAACTAAGACTATACAACCAAGCTAAAGTTAATACAACTTTACTATTTTTTTTAAACAAAAATTGTCTTACCCTTTAGAGGCTCAATGATTTATTTATTTATTTTTCATCAAAATACACTTAATCATAGGTTTCTAGATTCTACAATAATAAGCAGTAATCTATGCGAACAAACCAGTTTAATACGACATTAATATGTGATTAATTGGTCTATTATTTCCGTGCGTATAATTTTGTCCCTTTGTTAACATTAATGCCCCGCAAGTATAACTGATTTTTTTGAATCTGCAATTTAATTAATTGATTTATCTATTTATTTTTAAAAAATATATTTAATAAATTTAAAATCAAATTTTTATATTTGTAATTTATTTTTTTTTTTATTTTTAAGTTGAGACTTCACTTGTAAAAAAAATAATAAATAAAAATACCTATTTATAAAAAAAATTTTCTTTTGGGCTCTAACGAAGCAGAATCCGATGATGACATTTCCTTGCATTAGCAACTTGATCAACAACTTGAACGGAATTTTTTTTTTTCACACTCAACTTGCATATAAAAACAAAATTATTTAAGTTCTTTCAAACAACATAATAATAATAATAATAATAATTATTATTATTATTATTATTATTAATCCACCGTACTTAACAAATAATTTTAAGGTGTAATTAAAGTTTTGCTTAACAAAATTCTGTGGTTAATAAAATGTTAGTACATACACGGTAGGCATCAATTCTTTCGGTCAATTTGTGCAGTTATCAACTATTTCTTGAAGAAGAAACAGCTTGAAATATTTGACCATCTTTTTTTTTTTTTTAAATATTTTTAATATTTTCCTTTTCTTGTTTGGAATAAATTTTTATTTAATATCTCTTTTGGGGATTTTCTTTTTTCTTGTTTAATTAAGTCAAAAAGAGTGTTATAATCTCGACAAGATGCAAAGTTGGAATAAAATCTTCATCTCTGGCTTAATTAAAAGTTTTGCTATCCAAACATGCACTCTCTTCTTCACTTTTGATTTATTCTTCAAAATAAAATGCAAAAAAAAAAAAAAAATCCCTATTCAATCCCTCGTTAAGTCATTTCGCACTCGCACCATACTCTAAATTAATCAACATTTTTATGCTTAATCAAAGATTAAGCCATCTAATTTTATATTAAATATAAAGGAAATATATATATATATATAGTGGGGTATACATGGGATAGGAGAATAAGAAAATTGTTTGACCAAGTTGTTTACTTTTGGCCTATGATTAGTGATACAGATTAGCTTTAATTAAATGGTGGTTTGGTTGTTTAATTATAACCATAGTTAAGGTTAATTTATATGATTCGGATTCCACCGACCACCACTAATTTGTTTGCTAAGAATGTTCTCATTCCGTGCTTGCTTCCACGTTTAATAAAATAATTATTTTTGTATATAGTGTTATTATGGTCCAACATTATACTTTAAGATTCAATTTAGAACTAAATAAACCTTCATTTTGTGCTTTTTTTTTTAATTTTGTCATTTATATAAATAAGAATAAGAATTAAGAAATAATTCATAAAAATTTTTAAAAATTATTTTTAATAAAATTTTTTAGATTAAAAAATATTTTGAGAACTTTTATTTGTATGATGTGACTTTTAAGTTTTACAAAAGATTATATTTAAAAAAAAAAAGAAACTATATGTAACAATTTTTTTAAAAATATGAAAATACAATGATTTATTATCTCAAATAAGACATTTCTTAATTTATAGGTGTTGATGCACGGATTATAAGACTGCGCTCGCTCTGAGATATTGTTCACTTTAGAGCAATGTACAGATTGTCATCACGATTTTACCCTTTGAGAAAAGGCGCTTCAATAGGGAAATGGTGGCCTTTGCTTTACAAGTCACAGTCCATATCCTTGACTAATCGATGTAGGATTGTTGTTTTACCCCAGCACTAGCTCCCTAAGCAAAGGTATGGACTGTGTAGGTCGAATGAGCAAGTTATGTCATAAATCAAGTGGGCAAGTTATCACTGTGTAAGTAATAGATTGAGTGAGCAAGTTGCCACTGTATAAGTCTTAGATTGAGTAGGCATGTTTACGCTGTAACTTGGAGTTATTTATATACCTGAATGAGATTTTGATTTATGAGTTAGTGGCTTGTCGATTCCTACAAACGGCGCCATTGTTGATGTCAGGATTTGTGGTGACACATGAAAGACTTATGGATGCTTGTTTAACGAACCTGCAAGACAAAAAAGGTTAGAAGGCATCGAAATGGGTAATCTGAAATACGCTTCGATGCTTAAGTTAGTAAGGTTGAATAAGAAAGGAGATGAGATTGTGTAGGTTAAATGGACTTGCCTTCAAATGGACCATGACACTTTTTTATAATAATTTGTTAGGCATTCATCGTCATCTAGAACTCTACGAAGATAAAGTTTACTATTGAATAAATCTCTTTGAATAAAAATGAAGATTGATAACATCATGAAGTATTATCATAAAAAGTTATTATCTTTTATCTAATATGTCTAACAAGAAGAAAAATTATAGTAAGAATGAATGGAAATTGATTTCCCGATTCTTTGTGAAAGTAAATTTTAACACTAGCTAATAAAAATTATTAAAGTTGTTAATTTAGAGTGGTTTAAAGGATTTGATATATTATAAAAAATATTTGACTTTTAATAATTAAAAATCATAAATTAAATTAACTTGAATTCGTTCCCGCTAAAAAAAGATTATAAATGTTTCATCAGATGATATGGTACACGAAATTATTGAACTAATGATATAGTGAATCTTACGTTAATTCTTTAACCAATTTTTTTACTAATTAACCAATTGTTTTTGGGTTATATGCTAATCTTAAAATTTAATATAGTATCATAATACATGTGATTTTTATTTGTTTTTTTTAGTAAAAATAAAAAGTCAGTCTAGAAATTAAAAAAAAAAGTTGTAAATATTAAGATTTGAGTTTTAGGCTTGACTTAAGTAGCTATACGAATTAATTAAATTAAATTTTGAATTCTTTATTTGTCATCTTTTGTGATAAGTTTATTATGCCTACATAGATAATTATATCACTTCATAAATCTCTTATCTTCATATGTGACAAAGATTGTTAAATTGATGATAAAAAATTTAATACGAGTTAAATCAAAAATATCTTAGACATGAATAAAATAAAAATTATTATATTTATATCGGATTTATTTTAAGTTAAATATTCACCTTATTCATTAAGGGATATTCACTATTTTTTTCATTAAATAAAAATAAATTTAACATCAACATCAAATATGATTGATCTTATCTAATTATTATTATGAAAATATAATAAAATGGTAGTTAAGGGATGTTAAATATAGTAATTGAAACGTTTTTGGAGAGTGTGTGCGTCTACATCTATCTTCCTTGTTTCTTATTACTCGACATGCTTCGAGAAGTGAGGAATACCCCTTGGCAATAAAATCCAGTTTTTAAGGTGGTAGTAATAGGTTTCCATTCATTTTAATTGACATTTTGTTTTATTTATTTTAAGGATCTTGTCATCTTGATTATAAACAAACAATATTCTTTGTTGAATTCAAACCATTTAGATTTAGGAATCTATATTTGATTCTTAATATCATTTTCATATAGATATTTATTTATCCTCTAATTGCTCAACCCCAAATGTTTATTTGTTTGCATTTGAAATTGGAAATTCAAAAATAATCTGTAGCCGGGAGTATTAACATCCAAAAGGAAAAAGACATTCATAGATTAAATTTAAAAAATAAAAAAATTGTTGATGGTGTTCCCCATTTTCAAATGGCAGAAAAGTTTGGGCTTTTAATATAGGAACCAGAATGTCCTGCATCGGAGAAGGCAAGACAAGTCGGCTAATGACACGTGGCTACGAAAACGACTACACCACGTGGCTAAGCTTTATGACGTTTCAGATATGACGTGTACTGTGGACCACCCCTTAACAGATCGGCGCCCTCAGAAAATAAATAAAAGTTTTTTTGTCACTTTTTTTCTGGTTTCTAATATATGTTTTGCATTCGCGTGACTCACTTTCATGCCCCTCCCAAAGTGTGCCTGACATTGGGCTAATTAACATGTACATGTACAATTTACACGTGTTAACTAGAACTTAGATAATAGAATCTATATATTGTTTTTTTTTTTTATTATTATTATTGTGCTTTAATTTATACATAATTCCATTTAAAAGATCTGATATTTCCATTTAAGTTATCAAATTTATTTGATTATCTCAGCGTATATAAACTTTTGGTGCACCTTTGAATTTGAGCCGCTATACCAACTCTTGTACTAGAGTATTTTATATGAATTATTTAATTATAATATAAAATTTTTATATTCACCTTTTAAAATATAAGTTATTTAAAATAAATTTTTTATAAATCTTAAATGATTTAAGATTATGATTGATTAATTAAATTACAATAATTATGATAATATAATCCTTTATAATACATAACTTAAGAATAATTGAATACCTCAGACTTGAAAAATTATTAAAAGTTAAGGATATATCATTTACAAATATTATAATATAATTAAATAATTACAATTTAAAAATATATAAAATTTATAAATTATTTTATAAAATGTATATTTTTAAATTATATATATTTACATAAACTTATGTCCTTATTTACTAATTACAACGCTATCATAAAAAAAAAATTTAAGGTGAAATGTTCTTCGAAAAACCGCACGCTTACCGTGCGTTTGACAGGTTCCGCAGAGACAGGGGCATGCTGGGTAAATTAAACATCCATAATGTCCAAAACTAACCATAAAAATAAAAATCCTAAAAATAAACCCCCTCCCAAAAATAAAAAAGCAAAATATGTGAAGAAAATGAAAGCAAAACCCCCCAAAATTCTTTGCCTGGTTTACACGAGCCAACGCGGTTGCCTACTGCCACCATGCAGACAAAGAAAGAGACGGCGGTAAGCCAAGAGTTTTTTTTTGGGGGGGGGGAGTCTAACGGCGCCGTCAAATGTAACACCAAGGAACGGAGCTTCTACTCCGTTTTCTCTCATTTCTCTTCTCCCCTTAACGAAGCCTTTACGTTTTGAGGTGGCGTCAAACAGATCAAGGCAATTACTGATGTGATGTGCAATCAATTAATTGTACGCCGCCCTTATCTGAAGGCTTATATTTATTTCAAAACGACTGTCGTACGGTTTTTCTTGTTATTCTTAGTTTACACAACAGTAACTGCGCTTACATTTGCTCCGCTATCTCCGTTAGTCCGTTTCCATCAATTTTTTTTTCTACGATCATTTTATATATATATATATATATATAATATATATATATATATATATAGAATTTTGCTCGGAAATTCAAATTTTAAAAGATAAATTTTGAAATTTAAATTGGTATAATTGCATAATATAATATAATATATAAATTTAATATTTATAATTTTTTTAATTTTATAAATTTTTTGAATATTTATTTAATGATATATTTTAGGCAATCATAATTATTAATAAATTTTAAATTTATATTTTTAAAATATATAGTCATATTTTAATTAATTCATATATTATATATGTATTTTAATTTCAAAATTTATATAATAAATAAATTTAAAATCCAAAATTTTAAATTAATGTCTCTACAAATAAAATAAATATAATTCTAAATATTCAGTAATTTTCCTTATATATATTTTTTAGTCAGTTGCGTTTTTACTACGGGAATTTATGTCAACAGTACGATACCGCAGCTGATGAATGGCAAAAGGTTTATTTACGTTCTCGACTGAGTTTGCAATCAGTACTGCAATATAGCAGTTCACACAGTTCATTTCATGCTCTGCTACTATAAATTAGATGCGTTTCATTGCAATGAGTAATGATAATTAAATAGTATATTATTAATAAAAATGTTTATAAATGTATAAATATATCACATCTATATAAATAGATATTATTTTAAATATAATTATAGTTATAAAACAAAATTTTTGTGAACGTATAAATATATAGCATTTTATATTAAACTATAACAAACAATGTGAACATGATACTTGAATGAATGAATGATTAGAACTACTCCAAAGGCATTTAGAAACCAAGGAAATAAGAGGATGGAGTTATCATCCTTAATTGGTTTGATTGTGAAATCAACTAAATGGTAATCACATGTACCAAAAAAACTAAAACGGCAATCACAATATCATTATTATTATTATTAACCCAAAATGATATTTTGATTAGTAAAGGACATTGAATATTACTACATAAATTAAGTATTGAAAATTAAGCAATCGTAAGCAACGTTTTACTCGCATGCTCCATTTCTTTCAGAAGATTGCATAATTTTCCATTTTATATTGGTAGATGCATGCTTTTTTTAGAATTGAATACATATATAGGTATTAGAATTTAGAACTACAATTATTAAAAAAAGAAAGAAAATAGGTTGTAATTGAATCAATTCAACTTTGATGATAAATGTGGCCAAGTTATGAGTGGTGAGATAGAAGAATCGCAGAGAAAATCACATGATATGAGGGGGAAAAGAGCAAAAAACTCAACTATATGTAATATTACGAACTAAAAAAAAAAAAAGTTGAAGTGGTGAGGCTTAGAGAAAGAGACCAGGTCGAAACAAAGAGAGCAGCTTTAGGGATTTTGCAACTTTGATTCAAGTTTTCTGTGTTTTTTTTTTTGTTTGTTGGATTGTTAAAGAGAGGGAAGGGAAGGGGCACAATGACAAGAACAACGACAACAACAGCAAAGGATAGCAACAAGTAACAGTTTCATTCTTATATTACAAGTGCTTCACCCAAAAGAAAAAAAAAATGAAAGCAAAGTGGTATTGGAGCGTCCAAAAGAAAGGCGGTTTTAAGGGGACCAGACAAAAGCAGAAAGCGGTTTTGTAACTGAAACAGAGCGTGGCAAAAGATTATTGAAAGAGCGGAAAAAAAAAAAAAGAAAAAGAAAAGAAAAATCTTCACAGTCGTTACGGAGAAACTACCAACAATGAATTCATATATAACCGCCGGGCCTAATTAGTCTTTTTCTCTTTTTTTTTTTTTTAAAAATTATTCTCTTTAATTTCCTTGTTTCGACTCTTCTGGGGGATCTTCTCTGTTCTCATTAATGGGGTCGACAGACTCTGCCAAGTCTGCCTGCTCCAAAGACTTTTTTGCTTTTTGGCTATAGTATTTCTTGTTTAGTGCTTTACTTTCTTTGCATCCTCGGTACGACCTTGTTTTGATGGCTTATGTGGGATGTAATCAAAAGGGTTCCTCGATTGTTCATGCTGATTCAGGTGAGATTTTGAGTTAGAAAAAATAGGTTTTTTTGTGGTGTCTTAAAAAATGGCTTTGTTTGGCTGCCGAGAAACTAGAAGGGGAAAAAAAGGTTTTGTTTAGGGTCCTGTATAGTTACGGTACGGACATTGGTGTTTTTCCAAGAGAAAATGAACTCAGCTGAACTGGGTTTTGTTTATCAGCTTTAATTTTGCTTGGTGGAGGCTTTAAATCATGACAAATCCTTGATGGGTGGTTTTGCTTGTTTCTACTTCCTATGCATTTTTCTTGAGTTTTCTCAGCAACCAACTGGAGCGCGAAGTCATAATTTTTCCAATTTTTCCTCTATGCTTTCTTTTTGACCCAGTTTGACCTTACCTTTTTCTCTTTCTGAGCTCATGACTTAAAGCGTATTTTTTTTAATGAATTTTCTTTTCTATTTTTGTTGTTTGAAAGGTTTGGCTGGTGATGATCTATATCCAGAACTATGGAAGTTATGTGCAGGCCCGTTAGTGGAGATTCCTCAGGTTCACGAGAGAGTCTTTTACTTCCCTCAGGGTCACATGGAACAAGTAATCATTGTTTTAAGATATTATTTGGGTTCTTCCTTTTGTTTAAATTGCTTCGGTTTAGATCGAAAATTCAAAATCAACCATTTAACTTTTCTCCTTTTTCATGGCTTTGTTTATCAAGATTTCTGCTATTTTTGAGTTTGCACTGTATGTGTTCTGCAGTTAGAAGCATCAACTAATCAGGAACTTAATACTCAAGCCCCACTGTTTAATCTTTCTTCTAAGATTCTATGTCGTGTTCTTCACGTCCAGTTACTGGTATTCTATCTCTGATTCTGTTTCTTATTATTTCTTTATTTATGAAGATATCACCTCATTATTATTTGTATCTTTTTGGTTTTTTTTTTTTTTTTCTTTCTCAAT
This sequence comes from Adansonia grandidieri, assembly GCA_038382065.1. Lineage (NCBI taxonomy): Eukaryota > Viridiplantae > Streptophyta > Magnoliopsida > Malvales > Malvaceae > Adansonia > Adansonia grandidieri. Next base: position 8,253,606 of record JBBYHK010000004.1, read on the forward strand.
AGGCTGAACAAGAGACAGATGAGGTTTATGCTCAGATCACTTTGCAGCCTGAAGCAGATGTAACTAAATGCTATCCCATCCTTATTTCATGCTTTTTTAAAATTACCTGAGGAAATGGGATTGAAAAAAAAATATAATTTAATTTAGTTTTATTAGTGCTTACATAAGTCTCAGGCTTTGGATGTTTTCTAAATTATTTGAAATGGTGAAGGGGGTTAGAGAGATCAGAATTTTTTTAATGGCTCTGAGGAAAATAATCGGTTCTCTAGTTGTTTTTGATGCGATCCTTTATGTTATCATCACAGCCAAGTGAACCTACAAGTCCCGATCCCTTCCCAACTGAGGCTCCAAAGAGGACGGTTCATTCCTTTTGTAAGATTTTAACGGCATCAGACACAAGCACTCATGGAGGGTTCTCGGTTCTCCGAAAGCACGCAACGGAGTGCCTTCCTCCTTTGGTAAAAAGTTTGCTTTACTCTGTTAATAATCCTTGTTAGACTGTAACATTATGGTGTTTGATTAAAACTCTGTTTCTATTTGATTTAAACAGGATATGAATCTGGCAACTCCAACTCAGGAGTTGGCTGCCAAAGATCTTCATGGTTATGAGTGGCGGTTCAAGCATATATTTAGAGGTAATAGTTTCATCCCATTTCAGATTTGCTTTCTAAAAATATGATGGTTTGGAAGCAGTAAACAAACCTCTAAACATTTGAAACTCTCTTGTTCCTCTCTTAATCTATTTTTAACTCGTAATTACAAATGATCAGGGCAACCACGGAGACATTTACTTACAACAGGGTGGAGCACCTTTGTCGCTTCCAAGAGATTGGTTGCGGGAGATGCATTTGTGTTTCTCAGGTACTTGGATTTTTGGATCTTTCTTTTTGTGTGTGCGTGTGCAGGTCACGTGTGGCATTTTGCCAGTATCTTTGCTTGTAACTGCACTGGCATGTTTTATTAGAGGTGATAATGGAGAACTAAGAGTTGGTGTTCGGCGGCTTGCTCGTCAACAGAGCACAATGCCTTCATCTGTTATTTCCAGCCAGAGCATGCATTTAGGGGTGCTAGCTACTGCTGCTCATGCTGTTACAACTCACACCCTCTTCGTTGTGTACTACAAACCAAGGTTTAATGTTCTCTCTGGGTGGAAACATGGTTCGCAGTGTTAGTTTGTAGTTCTGGTTTTCCCGGGACTGAGTTTCTTTCCTTTGCTTTTATTCAGGACAAGCCAATTCATAATTGGAGTAAATAAGTATCTGGAGGCTGTTAAAAATGGATTCTCTGTTGGCATGCGTTTCAAGATGAGATTTGAGGGAGAAGACTCTCCTGAAAGAAGGTATGTTTGTCTCTGTATGTTGCTGTCTAATATTTATGTTTTGTTTTCCTGATCCTTTTTACCTATTGGGATTTCTGTTTCAAAACCAGGTTTACCGGTACCATAGTTGGGGTTGGAGATATTTCCCCACATTGGTCAGAATCTAAATGGCGGTCCTTGAAGGTTGAATCTGGTTTTTGAATTAGTGATTTGAAATGCTAACTTAATTCTTTTCTTGTTTTTGATAGTAGTTCTACCCAACTATTTCTCCTTTTTAGATTCAATGGGATGAGCCTGCAACAATACAAAGGCCAGAAAGAGTTTCTCCTTGGGAAATAGAGCCATTTGTGGCTTCTGCTTCTACGAATCTCTTACAACCAGCTGTAAAGAGCAAAAGACCACGATCAGTTGATATTCCAGCTTCTGGTGTGGGAAAATTATTCTTTCAAGCATTTTCAGTAGAGTCTTGAGTGGTGCTGACTTTATTAACTGTGATTCATTATTTGAAATTGTAGAAATTACTACAAATTCAGCTGGTTCAGCGTTCTGGTTTCGTGGGTCAACCCAATCTCATGAACTCACCCAAGTAGGAAGCACACCTCAGGTCCAAAGCAGTGAAAACCAAGCCATGTGGCCTATGAGGCAGAAAGAAGTTGATAATAGTTTTATCAATGGTAGCGGAGGTTATGACGCAAGGACTCGGCCTGAAAATGCGTGGCCACCACCTCCTCTCATGAATGTCTCTCTAAACCTTTTTCCCGATTCAATGGATAACAACCACAAAACTGGAACAGCACAAACTGTTTTCACTGGTTATACCTCTTCTGTTGAATCAAGGTCAAGGAAAGGCCTGATGAATGACCAAGTTGAAAATGGAAAATCTGAGACTTCCATAGGTTGTAGGTTGTTTGGGTTTAATTTGACAGATAGAACTAGTGCAGCTGCCCTTGCAGACAAGGAACAAGTGATCAGAACTGTCGATTACAATGGTGTAAGAGGGTCTATTCCAGCTGCACTTCATATCGATCAGAAACCAGAAACTTCAAAGGAGCTGAAGCAAGTTGCGTCAGAGACATCAACCAAGGAGATGCAGGCTAAGCAGGGTTCTGCGACTTCAATGAGAACTCGTACCAAGGTAAATTGGGGATTTCGGCTAGTTTATACTTAAGACTGTTTTCGTTATTCAACTTCCTGATGGAAAATATCTTTGGATTCCATAGATACACATGCAAGGGATTGCAGTTGGCCGTGCTGTTGACTTATCTGCACTGAAAGGATATGATGACCTCATAAATGAGCTGGAGAAAATGTTTGATGTCAAGGGAGAGCTTTGTCCCCCTGGTAAATGGTCCATTGTTTTTACTGATGATGAGGGTGATATGATGCTTGTGGGCGATGATCCTTGGGTGTAAGTATCCTAGGAGCACATTTGCTATATATATATATATATATATATATATATTCAGAGCTGGTTTTTGCAAATTGTTTACTTGTTATTTTAATTGTAGGGAATTTTGTAAGATGGTGAGAAAGATCTTCATACATTCAAGCGAGGAGGTGAAGAAGATTAGTGCAAGATCCAAATTTCCAGCCTCATCTTTGGAGGGTGAAGGGACGGTTGTAAGCTTGGATTCAGAACATAGGTCTGAAACATGAAAAGTTCGAAACCCGTCTTATTTAGTGGTTTTATTTTGTTTTGCTTGGTTTGAAATGGTGGGAGAGAAATGTTGCTATTTTATTTTAGGCTTAGCTTCTTTTTTTTTTTTTTTTGAGAGAGAGAGCGCTTTGCTCAAGGACAATAGAAGAGTGAATGAAATTGCATTGGGGAAAGTAAACTCTTAATTTATGGTAAAAGTATAGGAAGACATTTTAGGTTTAGAAATGGAAGCATTGTGTTTACCTTTTGCTTTGTTGGGTGGTGGTTTGGTTTCTGTGAATCAGCCTGTAAAAAATATAAATGGTTGCATTTAATTTGAACTTAGTTGTTGTTGGCTGATTTTCCAAGGATGGCATATTCTGAACCGTAGCTTTCACCGTGGTCTGGCCCTTCTAGGAAAGCTGACGGAGACTTTGTCTCATTGTCTTGCCTTGAGATTTCCGTTTATTTCGCTACGTTTTGGAACCAAATCTCGATGGCTCTGCCCCGTCCTGGCATAGGCCCCCCAACGTGTGCTGTCAAAAAGTTAGCGGTGGCCGAAAGCTGGTCCCTATTTGCACAAGTTTATCCACGTTGTATGTCCTCCCAATTAAGTTGTACAGGGTCAGGTCCTGAAAATTTTTTATATGGGACAGGGCAGTAGGTTAGGTACGGTTTAAAGCATTTATTGGAGCCAGGCTAATGTAATAATAGTCAATCTTGTTAGGTTTCGCTTCATCGTACCTTAATAAGGGTACGGTGCTTGCTTATTACTTGCCCGACCGTAATCGCAACCACCAACTTATCTAGGCTTTACATGTTCACTGGTTCAAGTCTCTTAAGCGCATAAAAAAAAAGGCGCGACGGAAAGCCTTCCAAGAGCTTGAGTTCAGAGCAAAGACTTTGTTAGATTGGTTATGGTGAAGGGAGAATGAAGGTGGGTTATTTGTCCCTTTTGCAATCAAGTTCAGGTCAGGCAAAGGTTGTTTTCATGGAGATATTGCTTCTTCCAAAGGCAGTAGTAGTAACTGTCCCAATTTGGGGAAGACGGGAAAAAAAGACTTTCTAGTTGGTGGAAAATCCATTTGATAATGACATTCAAGATATAATCATATAATCCATTTGATGACCATATGTGGTTCAACTTGCAACCATTTTTTTTTTATATTTTTTCTTTTTTCTATTAATAAAAAAGCTTTATATCCAAATTTGTAGGTGAGAAAACAACCCCCAAGACCGTATCAGCCAAAGAGAACTATATAATGCTAGCTTTCAAAACAAAAGTCAAAGGGAAAATTAAATGGAGTGGAAATTGTCTTATTTCAACGACCGTAGAAAGAAGGAAAAGAATGTCTTGTTAACATGTTGGAAACATTTTCTGAACGCTACTTTCTTTCCTGATGAGAAACCGAAGGAGCATATTCATCCAAAACAAAAAAGAACTTATATTAAAAAGAAATAACGCTGGCAAAGGTCAGCAGAGACCACATGACGTGGTTGGTCGGTTGTTCGGTGTAAAAATGGTGAGCCCGTTTTGTCTAAGGAAGCCCAATTTTAAAAGTCAGTCAGCCAGGTCTATACTCAGGGCCCAAGACACGATTATTTTGTTCTTGATTTGGTAATTTTTCGGCCCCCAGAAGGCCAGACCCAGGCACTTACGTGACACCCACGTGGCCTGTGTGGTTAATCTTGCAACCTTACTTGATAGTTGGCTTGAATTCTTAAGGCCAGAAACTCTCATGCACCCTTAAGACTTGGGAGTTTGTCAAGTAAACTTCCACAAATTTCTGAAAGAACTATAACCTTTGGTAGTGGCAATTGGTGACAGTGTCATAAGACCATTACCGATGGGCCCAATATTTTTTACTGGTATGATCAGGTCACCTATCCATGGCCATGGGCCCTTTTTATCCTATGAATTATAAATGTATAGACCCGGAATAACATTTGCCCATTTATGAGACCAAAAGATTTGTTTGACAATTGGGGTGCCATTGGTTTATACTTTATATATGCTCATAGCAGTGATTTTGTGAAAAAATGAAAATTGGCAAGAATCCAATTACATATGAAGGGAAGCTGTGGCTTGATTGACTTCTGCTTATTCATTCAAGCTGGAGATTTGATTTCTAATGTTTCAAGGCATCATTGCAACATTAAAAGGAACTCTCACAAGTCCCAACAGGGGGAAAAAAAAAGGCTGAAAATTTGACTTTCCGGGAGTTCGGCAGTTTGGTTTAGTGTTGAAATTCAGGATGGAAGATGGTGGAATTTGGAACTTCATAATGTGCAGTCTAATATAATATAATATAATACAATATAATATAGTTTATCTTTCCTGTCCTGATGATATCTTTTTGATAATATAAAACATGAACGGATCATAAAAGGACCAATCACCATACCAAATTATCTTGAAGCTTGCAAATGAATTATGTTGACAAGCATATGGTTTTTGGCTTTTGAACAACATTTTCGAAGTCACTTTCAGTGAATTATTTTGATAATTACTGATCATCTTGATGCGTAGCACTTGGGGCTGCAAGTGCTTGGAGACTTGTCGGTGCTTTAATAGCTTCAAAATGAAGAAGAAATTAATAGGAAAAAAACAATATATACATATTTATCTGCATGTGCCTGATAAAGCAGTAATTGTTGTATTGTTTGTTGCTTTAGGCCTAGTGGCATTCTTTTTGACGCTTTAATCGGTCTTTTTCCAATTCACTAATTAAAAATATGGATTTAGCATTAGCATCACCAAGACCCAACAACTTAATGACCATTGTTATTTCATAATGGAATAATATACAACTGTAGATTAAGCTAAACTAATTTCATTTCTCAATTATTAAAAATTCATCAAAGGTCTCCCTTTTTTGCCTTTTTTTTCCTCTTTATTTGTCGACCTGTTTTTACTTTTGTTCAAACACCAAAGATTCCTACTTGTGTGCCTACTTTTACCGTTTGCTGGAATGGCTGGTAGTAGGGATTTTGTAAATGATTAATTTGGAAGAGGGAAAATTTGGACTTAAAATTAACTTTTCTATATATATATATATATATATATATATATATATAGCAGCCTTACTTATTTTGACATTAACTGCGTAGTGAATCCCTTGCTCTCTTTTTGTTCCTTTCTCTTTTATCCCATCTGAAAATGTTGTTCTATACATCTTTCTAGATTCTCTAAATGTCCAAAGAGGATTCTGTAATGACCGCGGCTAGAAAGGTGGTGAAAAAGAAAATGGGAACCTGGAAAGGACTAGGTGAAAGATTTGATATTTGATGGATTTTCATAGAAAGCCTCAAGTCAACGAAGAGATGAGTCATTTTTCCCATTCTTCCCTTTCAATTTTTTTTAGAACAAAAGAAGTTTAAAGATTACAAATATTAAAATTTAAATCTAAATTTATCGAAAATTTACTCTTAAAAATAATTATATGAATCAATTAAGTAAATCTTGAGTTTAGAAACCATGTGCTTTATAAGCTTTCTCTCATATTGAAAATCTATATTGATGAATCCTTCTGCTTTCTCCTTTTTTGACTTTTGCATTATCAGCAGATGGTGGTAGAGTCCTCTGCTTTAAGTCACCTTCTTTTTTGCTAACTTAATTACGCGTAGTTGTAAAGTAAGCCTAGATGTCTGTAGTTTTCTACTACTAATAGACAACAGCCAAAGTTTTTTGACCGGAGTTAAAAGCTGCATCAACATTGTTTCCAATGGCATTATTTTTTTTTTTTCGGCTCACTCGGGTAATTAAAGGAGATTAACTCCCAAATTGAGGCAATTAAGGCTGTCAATTATGTTCTCCCAGATATGACATTTTCAATCTAATGAAACCGATACTTAATTCATTTTCTTAGCATGTGATAATATATCAATAGAGCAACAATCAGTTTCCAAAGCGCTTGACCTTTCCAACTCAGGCTTGATATTTGATCTGCCAAACTTATCGGAGAAGGGACAATAGACATCCACTTATATTGCCCGATTAAGACATCTTGTAATAAATTGATGTTTACATGTATATATATAGTTATATATATCTATGAGGTTTTTGAACTCGTGGGAGCATGAGTTTCACAAGTGTTTGATCGAATATTTTGTTGAATAATATGTACAATCCATGATTTCTAGGACTCGTGCACGTGTTTCCAACTTTTTAAGGCCATGTACATCTGTTGATTGTACATTGTGCATTATTGAAGGGTTTATTGATTTTCTGTTCAAGCTTTGTAAACCATGAATATTTCTCTTCAGATTCCTTCTCCTTCACTCTCATTTCATGTTATCCTCTTTGGCTTTTTTTTTTAATATTATGTCGGGGTTTTATTTGAAAGGGCATTTTTCTTTGATCAAGTAAAGTCCAAAACAAGCCCAGGCTGATTCTTCTCCCTTCGGACCAGCTCAAATTGGCATCCAATGACCTTTCAGCTACAATCATATGGGCTCACGACCACCATAGTTGCTTGCACCCAAGCCTTTATAATGGTCAAAAACTCAAAATAGTTGCCACATCTCTTCATTTGAATGAAAGACAAAAAGCATGCAGGAACAATTGAATAAAGCTGAGATCACCGCAAAGTAGATTCTTGCTTTTAAGTGCTTTCACTATTCATTGTTTAACCTTTTGTGTTTTTGCTTGACCCTTTTTATTTCATTTACAATGGTGGAGTTGGGTACCTCAGTCAGTATCTTTCAAAGGGGATATGCAATCAAGGTAACTTGCTACTTTAGTGCTTTATAATTAGGTTAACCTATCAATTTAAGCTTGTAAGTTTTTCAGTCTTTTAACATATGGCTAGCATGACAAGATCATGGCCCAAATAGAGAGCTCATAGTAAAAATATGAGGACGCCCTTTGAATAACTTTTGCTAGAAGTGTTAAGATAGCGACCAGTGATTGACTTAGAAGGCTGGCTTTTTTCTCGCACTAGGACCTTCACTCGTCTCCTCTTTTTCTCCCTATTTATACGTTACAAGAAACGCTTCTCTCTCCTTAGAATAATAGGCATTGAATTAGATAACGAGAGAAAGAAGTCATGGGATCTGAGGCAAATAAAGAATCAAGCTACACACTGAAGCTACGGTTGTTTTCAGCTTCACATGCACACATGGAGTCACCTGCAAGATCAGGGATGTTAACCCCACCATTGCACGCGTCAGCCTCGGTCCCATTTCGCTGGGAAGAGAAACCAGGAAAGCCCAAACCATGTACCACGCTCGCCACTTTTTCTAACCCAAATGACACTGCTCAAAAGTGCCTGGAACTTCCTCCTAGGTTGCTACTGGATGCCAAGAATGTTACTAAACTTTCCTCACCCAACACTGTCTTGGAAGGTCCTTACATGGGCAGGGCTAGATTTCAGTCTTCTTCTTTCAGATTGGCAAGTGAGTGTTATGGATCTTTTCGTGCTAGCAGTGGCAGCCCTGAGATGGTGCAGCTTGGAACCATGGTTCTTGGCAGGAAAGGGTACAAAGAGAAAGGGTTCCTTGGTTCTTGGAGGAGAAGGGCCTTGAAGGCTAGACCAAGAAGAGAAACTAGTGCGAATAATAGTTATGCCTTTGCATCTCCTGGGAATAGAGATAGTGAATGCAGCAGAGTCAGAGAGGGAGAAGACAGCAGTAGCAGCACCACCAGTGTTAAGATCACAAGAATTAGAAGGATTGGCAGCTTTCCCAGTCTCTCACATTCAAAGTCCCACTTCTGGGTAAGTCTGTTTCTCCCATTTTCTTTTACATATTTTCAGTCTTCCAAGGCCAAGGGATTTGCTGCTAACGCTATGCCACTTTTATAGTTTTTATCAGAACTACTGTATTACACACCATTTACTTAATTTTATAGAGAAATTGACAAACAGGGGAATCAATTGAATTCCTAGAAAGCATAAACAAGCATCTAATTAAACTTTTCAATAATATCATGTGCCAGTTCAATTAGCTTCATGGGCAATTTATCTCAGTTTCACCCTCGTTAAATAAAAGCCCTTTGTTTTAGTTCTTGCACTACAACATCCAAGAAAGTTGTTTGATTTGTTGTTTTTGGACACAACAGGAAAGTATCTATGAAGGCTTGATGCAAGTGGTTCCATGGAGTAAAAGGGAAAAGAAAGATGGACTTATGGGCTGACTTTTTATAGGCACCCTATGATACAAACAGTTGGATTAATTATCCGGGCACTTCAGGCCACTGTATTCCAATACATTTTAGGTGGTTGATATTTTCCTGTGAATGAAAACGACTAATATCAGATCTAATATATAACTAGCTAGACCATTACCATGTGTCTTCCCTAGTTGTGGGCCTGTATTCAGCTGCGTTTTTTGGATGCGTCTATTGCCGCAAATCTTTGTCCTTTGCATGTAAATGGATGCGAAAGTTGCCAGAATCCAGCCTCCGTTGGCCTGGATATGTAGCAGCGAAGAAATAATTGTATCAACTGGCCTTCTTGGCACGATGTGGAATTTAAGGCTTTAGATCTTGCCAATCCTTAACATTTACGAATTACTACTAGCTGCAGTTTGTTCTAATCATTGCCTTACTGTCCTTTCGGCTTCTTTGTATTTATGTTGGGGGCAGCCCAACAGAAGAACAAATGTAACAGCATTTTAGTGTTTCTGAAGCAGTTGGGGAACTTCAATAACCACAGCAGGCAAAAAACCAAACATTGCACAAAACCCAATAACCCAGAAAAAGGTTCACCACCTGGAACTCAATAACCCAGAAAAAGGTTCTCAAGCTGCTCTTCTTCATCACCTAGAACTCAATAAGAAAGTCTAACTGAAAGTTTCATGTCGAACATTATACAAGAAGGCTCCTCCATGCCTTCTTTCACTAGTTATTTCAATTTTTCACTAGCAGTTTTTTATATAAACCTAACTCTATTTATTGGTTATTAAGATATCATTTATTTGGAAATTAACTAAAGAAGGTAAAATTAAAAAAAATTCCAGGTTTCATACAAACCATGTCTTCAGCATTTAGAAAAACAAAGAGAGGCATCAAGGAAGCAAATCAACCAAAGAATGAATTTAACTGTAGGGAAGCCAATTAAGCAGAAGATCTCATATTCCACTCTGATATGAATTTATCCATGCTTTGAGTAAGCCTCAACTGCTTAAACTCAACACAAAATAACACCCAAATTCTCATACTAAAGATAAAGCACAAGTCACTCTTTAAGAGTTCCTCAAAATAAAAAGTCAGGTTTATTAAGTTGCTGATTAATAGCCACATTTGAATTTTGTCCTCTTTCCAATCCATAAATCACATCAACCCTGCTTTTTACCAGTCACACCTGCAACCACCTGCGACAATGGAGCACATCAATGTGTTAAAAGTGAGAACCAAAAAAAAAAAAAAAAAGGAAAAGATGGAAGCATAATTAAGGCTTGAAATGTAATAGTCATATCTCCACTACGCATATGCCACTGTTCAGATATCAAAACTCGGAAGAATTTTGAAGTACATAGAAATGATCTTATGTAGCTTATCTAGTTCGTAAGCATGGCAACTCCAACAATGCCAATTGAAACCAGTCTATCTTTTCTCAAAGCGATTCATCAAGGGAAAGAAGCACAAATCAGATAATAAAAGCTTATAATAAGCCTGACCTCATCTTATATGCAAAGAACAACTAAAATCTGCAAAACTTATGCAGTGGTCATAATCTCTTTTCTTCACTTTTTTGATGCCAATCAATCCTTATAACTAGATGAGGAAACGTATATACTTTCTACCAACAGTACAATCACAAAGGGTAAGAGGCATTAATAGTAAATTTGTCATCCAACGAGAACAAGTTAAATTTAAGGAAGATCTGCTGAAAACGAATCTCTTTAGTGCAGCTAGAATGTGGTGTTCGCAGTTGTAGAAGGGAGTCGATGACAAAAGCCTGACTAAAACCATTATCATTAAATGTTTTAATTATCCACCATTTTCCCTGACTAAAACCATTATCATTAAATGTTTTAATTATCCACCATTCGCAAATACAGTCTTAGAACTGCAGCCATGGATTAGAAACTTCCATGTCAAAAGGAAAAAATTACCAACTATTCAGTAACTAAGATCATGATTAAATAATACTCTTCTCCGACACATAGAAAACAATCCCAAAACTTCTATCTTAAGAAATGTCTAGCCCAATTTTATCGTTGGCATGCTAAACCCTCAAACACAAATAAACAAAAAAAAATTCCTAAAGACTATAACAGGGATTCATATATTAAGTGCTATACTTACATCTTTTAAAGCAGGCTGAGGGACTTGCTTTGACGATTCTAAGGAATCTAGAATGGGCCTTACAACAGCCGGTAGGAAGAGGCCTGCATATTTTCACAACAGTGTGAACTCAAAACAAATAAAACAGAATAAAGAGAAAAAAGAAATATTGCAATCTCCACACAAATTGCAGAAACAAACAGAAATTCAAACCCAACCTTTACAGAAAAAAAAAAAAGAAAAAGGAACGATGCAACCAAATATATATATATATATATATATATATATATTTTTCAGATAAGAGTCATACTAGTAACTCCGAAAACACTCTCAACTGTTGCTTTTCCAAAAACCGCCTTTTGAATTACCACAATTCTTTTGATTATGAGACACATTATTACTTAAATCACAGTGGTTTTGAAAAAAAAATGTACCTGCTTTATGCATCATTCGGATTCAGAATCCTTTGTATCATGACATATATGTACAGGTTTGGATGATAATTTGAAGCATAATTTTCTACAAAAGAAATAATAGTATATTATCCAAAGCACTTAAATTTGATTCTTCTTCAGCCACACCAAGGATTGTAACCAGATAGCAACTGCCATCTTCACCATCAAAAATGAAATCAAAATTGAAAGAATATCATATAAGAAATTTCCGTTAATTAAAAAAAAAAAAAACAGCTTTTGATTGAAAGCCTAGATGATTCCGGATTGACGTAAAAACCCTAACTTTTCCCTGATTTCAAATCATTAATAACCAAACAGCAAAAAAATTGGTATGAGTAATCAAAGAAAGAGAAACCCACAAAGAGAAGGTAAAGTTTAGTGTGAAACGTGATAGATAACGAAGCGGATGATTGATTAGATTAAAGAAATAGAGGAAGAAAGCTTACCAAAACCAGCGATGAGGCAAGAAGCTGCGACAACTGGCTCTTGCACCACGAAAATTTTCAGCTTCTCCATCACTGCCATCTCTCTAATCGATTTTTTTTCCTGCTTTCACTGACTACTTTTCGGCAAGCAACTCTGGTGTTCTTTGATGGATGCACACAAAATAAAACGGATCATCCGGATGAGCCACCTCTTTTTTAAGAAATCAAAACATAGGTAAATTTTGGTTCGGGTCGGGTGTCCGAACTAATTCGAATATTCTGATATATTTCATTTTATACTCCCATAAAGACCCCTAATCGCTTCCCAAAGTACCTTCAATCCCAAGTTTGTCAGACTGGAATTGTATTCTTTGAAGAGGGTAAAAGGGTAACAAAAGAAGGAAAGCTGTAGAATATTCTATTAGCATGCTTTTACTTAATCTTATAGCATTAAAAAGGCGAATATTAGTACTTGTGTTCAATTAGGTCCAAATATATGTTGGCATATTCATCTATCTAAATTAGTAAAATCATAACATTGTACCACATGGTTTGAATTTCCAAAAGAAAAATAAAAATACTGAAATATGTCAAAGACTTACATCGAACATAAAGATTTTAAAAAAAATCCGATGCATGTATGAATCAAAAAGCACCACTGAAATCCCCTTTACTCCAACTAAGACATATTACATTAGATAGTTTGTCTCGGTACATTTTCACGTAGTATATGTACGACAGCCATCGCGTCATTTATGCACCCAAAGTGCATTACTAAAAAACCAAAGACCTACAAACATGGCAACAACTACAAAAGAGTGAAAAGCAAAAACTACTTACAGACAATATACAGGGCCTAATACATGTAAAATCGAGTCAAAAAAGAACTTTAAATACGCACGGAAGGTAAATATAATACGAGTATCTGACTGTTCTTTCGTCGCAAAACAAATTTTTCGGTAGCAAGGGGATTAGTTGGTGCTATCTGATTGTCTAGAACGGTAGCATCCACCCCACGGTCCAACCCAACAGCAAACCAGCACCAACAAGACCGAGTCCTAGTGCTAAAGCGACAGCAGACTTGGTTATGTCCGGTCTCGTCTGGCCCCGCTTCGCTCGTCCCCCCTTTCCTGTCTGTTGCCAGCTCTTCCGCAATTTCTGGCTTTTGTAGGTTGTCCATGGAAGGGCTACAGGAAAGAGACTGGACACTGGCTGCTCGTTATTCTTGATCTGCAGATAAAGGGCTTCTAGCTGCAGCATTTGGAACCACTGTTTATAGGCAAAAAGTTGTGAGGCTTGTTTGAAGAAAAGCTTGATGACATGCTCCTTCTCTTCACAGGATTGCTTTGCTGCTTTCTCGGCTTCCCTTGCGCGTGTTTGTGAGTGACAAAGTGCTTCGAGTAGCCAAGACTTGGTAGGATCAGACTCTGTAACTTGCTCTATGATATCCTTTTCGGTTGTACTATAAGAATGTGGTTATAAAGTTGAACAAACACAGATAAGTTAATGGCGTTATCTTTAAATATTGATTGGCTAGAGATGCAAAATAATGCTCATCTAAGAATACATTTTGGCAAAAAATTTCCTATTTGGTTTAACCGATCCATTCAGAGAATTAATCAATGGATCACTTAAAATAAGTACCTGGATGATATATTCGAAGCACATTGCATCTTCCCTTCTCCAACTGAAGACATCAGTCTTCCATGTTTGCTTACAGAATGCGGAGAGATCTGTGCATTAACGAGTGGACTGGGGATAGGGCCCGTTTGGGATTTCCGAGCCAAAGAAGATACTTTATCACTGTCAAAGGAACCAGAACTTGCAGGTGAGCAACTCCTTACATGCATCATCTTAGCTGGGGGAAGATCACAATTCTCAATAAAGTCCAGCGACTTATGCGCAACCAAGGAGGCCAGCTCGACTTCATCTGTCGTGCGCCACCATGGCTCAGCCTTCCCAACCCCAGCCCAGGGAGACTCTGGATCATAACAGAAGTCATTGGTTTTTAGGGCAACATGGCATTCAACAGATTCCATCTCCAAAAATTCACAGTTTTCCATTGTCTTTGTTGAATCAAGGGAATATTCATCGTTCTTTTTTCTGTCAGCACCAGAAGCATCATGTGCATCCCGCCGAAAAGCTCTACTTACTTTGGAGGGAGAGTTTATTTCAGCTTTCAAGCTTTCCATTTCATCCTCCAAAGCATTTAACTGCTCATTAGTTAAACCCATTTGAGGTCCATAGCTAGGCTGCATCTGAAGCCACCACCTCGTATCAGGGGGTAGATTGGAATAGGAAGGGCTCCTGTTGAGAGGCATGAAACCTACTGCAGGGTGATCGCGTGCATTTGCTGCACCAGTGGGGTTGGAATCAGCCTGTTTAGAGGAAGAAGAAGATGATGATGATGATGATGATGATGATGATGATGATGATGATTGGCAGCAAGCTAACTTGGGAGCACTTTTGGCATCTTCTTGGACAAAGCAACGATTAGTTGTTCTTTGCCAGACAGCCTTTGCTTCAGCTGCTGCCATTACTCCTCCTTCGGGGCATATTTAGCTGTTGAAAACAACTACAACTTGTTAAGAAATGAAAATATTAAGGAAAACTTCTATCCTTCTGCTTCACTAAAATCAGACACAAAACAAATTGCTTTCTAAATTGACAAATAAATAAATAAAACAAAAATCCTAATACTCATTACTAAACAAATAACAGATAATCCAAGTCTCGTCCCTGTAAGAAGCAAGAACTACACAAAAATTCAACCATCATACAAACTTCAGAGTCTGAACAAATTGGCAAATCTGAAGTTCATCGCCTTCAATGATAATATAAAAGAGCATTTATTTCAAGTGTGCTTTGGGACTTTCAGTATACGCCATACTTCTCGTGTCACGGGAACTGGCAGATTATAAGTAAGACACTATTAACAATTTAAAAACACAAGAACTAAAGGTGAGCATTCGGTCGGTTCGGTCAAAAAAAATTTCAAACCGAATTAACCGACTTAACTAGAGGAACTGACCGAATCGACTGACATTTTTAACCATAACCGAATTAACCGAACGGGCTAAATTTTGGTTAGTTTGGTCGGTTAGTTCGGTCAAATCGATTTATTGGGTCTTGGGCTAATGGTTGTATATTTAGGTTGAGAATGGGTTTAATTGGGCTATTAATATATATAAATATATAATTATTAAATATTAAATATTAAAAATTCAGTTAATTCGGTTAATAATTTTACTAACCGATAACCGACCGAATAAACCGACATAACCATCGAACCGATTTAACCGAATCAAATTAATCAAATTTCATCAATTAAATCGATTAAATTAATTTAAACCGACTTATACCCACTCCTAACCAGAACCATATTATCTACAAAAGCAGGCCGATACAACACTTGTGGTAAATGGTTTATTGGGAGGCAAAATCCTGAATAGGACTTTGATTGAACTTCAAAAGTTGATTTAACCACACTTACATTCATGAGATCACCGAAACACATAAAAACAAAACAAAGCATGTCAACAAGATTGCAGAAAGATGCAATGTATAAATTCCAAACTCCAACCAATCCCACACTACAAAAATCGTCATCAGATAGCCTTTTTGATAAAAGGATACTTAGAATAAAAAAAAAAACTTAGGAAAAAAAGGCTGATACTTGTATAATTATTAATAGTAATGAAACATACAACAAAAATGAACTACCATTCACAACTACCGTGAGTAACAACCATAGCACGGTTGATAAATGAAAAAAAATAAAAAACTATAAATCAAGAAGGAGAACCACAAAAGCCTACATAGAAAAGAAGATTAACGGTGGAGGAAACAAGGTTGAATAATGCAACATAATTCAACAAATAAAAAAATCCCAATAATAAGAGAGAGAGAGAGAGAGAGCTATAATGAACCATGTAAGAGAGAGAAGAAAGGAGTAAAGAAAGAACCCAAACCAAGAAAGAAGTAGGATTTCACAAGAGGTAGGAAAGTGGTAATCCCATAGATCTAAGTATAAATTAAGAAGTAAAAGAAAACGTTGTGGATGGCCCAAAAGAAAAAAAGGTTAGAAGGAACCGCTTGATTTCAATGGATGAGGGTAATATAAGACAGGAGAGTTACGTAGAAAACTGCGTCGTTTTTTTTTAAAATTTTTTTGTTAAGCCTTTTTGATTTTCAGTTATCAAATTTTGGTGCCTGTCCGTCACTCTGTTTTTTCTGCACAATCTTTTGCAGGCTTTTCTCGTTAAAATGAGAAGGGTAAAGGTCAAATATTGAAACGACAGCGTTTCAACTCAGACATTTGATTTGTCACATTCACGGTGCTCTGTAGGGGCTTCTTGAACAGTCAGTCGAGGTACACGTGGCGGTTGGTTAAAGTTAAGTGGCAAAATAGTTGGCAGTGGGTCCCAGTAAAAATTTATAAGTTAGAGGTCCTATCTTAATAATATTAAAAGGTAACCATATTTCTTATACAACATATAATATTTTTTGTTTCAATCTTATAATTATTGAATAATAAATATCCACTACTTGTAAATGACAAATCTCACCTAAAATTTTAAATTATGATTAATTAATTAAAGTATAAAAATTATAAGTAATATGTTTCATATTCAAAAATTCAAAAGAATATCTTGAGCGTCATACTATTTGTTTCTTTCTAAAACTTTTATAAATAAATAAATACTTACAAAGAAATTGCAAACAAAGTTTGGCATTTTTATTGAAAAGGAGGGGTCACTTGCCTCAGCCTGCTTTTGAAAGCAATGCAGTGGGTAGACTTTTTTTTTTAATCAAGAAATAGAAATAAAAAAAAGAAAAAAAGAAGGTGGATTATGATTTATGGTATGTTGGTTTAATCAATAAAAATGGAAAACTTGAATGAATCGTATAGAATTAGGCAAGTTTTATTAAATCTATATAAATGAACCAAAATATATGTTTTTCTTAGGCAAGTTATGAATTTTATAATTTGAATTTATATTGGAAAAACAAGTATCTTACAGAAATGCTTTATAATATATATATATATAATCTTATTTTTTCATAGTGAAGTTTGAAAAACTTTAGTATTAATGAATATACAATATTTATTACTTAGCATTTACGTATTCATTTAATTTAGTTAGCATATATATATATATATAAATAAATTAGAATAAATTATAATCATTGGGTTGATATTAATTTAAAGAAATTGATGGTTGACTTTTTTATTTTAATATTTAATATAATGTTTTAGGAAATTTTTCGACATTGACAAAACTTGTATGTGTAGGAGACACCTAAAATATCAGCTGTAAATTTAATCATTTCTTTGTGACTATTAATACAAGGTAAACGCACATAGTAAATCTAATAATTTGTTCAATTATGTATTTTATTGTGTGATAAACATTTAAAAGCTTAATAAATTTGTTTATGTGTATTTATTATACCATAATTATCAGAATTTAAAGTAAAAAGATTTTTGAAGTAAACAAGGGCGAGTGTTCATTGGATTTCTTGGTTTTTGGTTGGGTTGGCTTGCAAATTTTAGTCCACTTGGTAGGTGGCTTGGCAATTCCTAATACGCTGTAAAAAGTATTAGTAATATTTAATTAAAAAAACCAACAAAAACTAAAAAACGAGAAGGGTTTAAGGCTTGAGGGAAGAGGCGCAAAGTGTAATGGTCTGTATCTGTTCTTTGCTTAACGCTTGAATTTGATTTTTTTTTTTTTTTTAATTCTAATGAAGTCTAACTTCAACAACATAATTTAAGTGGTTTGCTCATTTTTATTATACGAAGTGAAGTTTCATATGATCCAAGTTTACTTTCAAAACTTACAATTCTTCAAAATCTGCTTTAAAGTTCATTTGGATTTCGAGCTTTCGAAACTTACAATTCTTTTAAGTCTTTTTAAATAATGAAAATTTACTTAATGTGTTTGGATCTCGAACTCCAATGAGGGGTAAAAAAGAGATAGAATCTCTCTTTTACCCTTTCATTGTTTTTTTACTTATTTTTTTATATTATTTTTAATATAGATAATATTTTAATAATTATTTAAAATAAATATAATTTTTAATATATATTTTATTATTTAATATAAATATATTTTTAATAATTTTAATTATTTAATATATATATAAATATTTATTTTAATTAAATGTTCTTAATGATCATTTTTTATTTTCATCTTACAACCACTTACAATTTGAATCCAAATATATTCACAACTAATTTTAATTTTAGCATTACAGTTAATAATTTCACTGTCATCGCTTTTCAATTTCATAAAAAACTAATTTCATTGCATATTCAAATGAACCCTTAGCCACTTACCCAAGGGATAGTATTTAAAACAAAATTAAAACTATATCATTACCGAATCTATTTACCTGTTTCAGTTAATGAGCTACCATGACAGGAAGGAACCCTTCTGAGAATACGGTCTAGAAACATATATAAATATCATCACTTTCAGATAGTTACACAAGCAAAATACATTTATAAAAACAAGAATCAATGAGAAGGACAACTCAATTTTTGTCGTATGTGTATTTACTACACAATCACACCAATATCTATCCAAGTGACAAATGAACCCAAACTGAAAAATTCATCCGAAAAACCCAAATCCAAATGGAGAAATCAGAGTGGGCCATCTATAACACTTTGGCAGGGCGAAAACTACAAAAGGAGTATTTGAAAAGTAACAAAAACTGAAATGTGAGGCTACAAATACAATCCAAACCTCTATCAGGTTTTCTTCTGGCACAGTCAGCATTTAGCACCGTAGGATTTTTTTTCACTACTTTTTTGTTCACAGTGTAAAGCTCAATGCAAGAGAGATAGGATGACGTATGCAGACAGTTTCCAGCTTTCCCTGATGACCCCCCTTTTTTCATTGCGCAGTAATTAACAACTCCTGCTGGAAAGATGATATTATCTTGGTGATACTGAGTGACTACAGAATATCAAAGGCACCGACCTCACAATGTCAACCAAGTTCAAGGAATGCAGATTTTTCTTTTACGGCTCTGAAAGAACACAAGGACAGCTTCGGACTTGCGTTATGAACAAATTTCTTGGAATATACAATTTTTTTCACTGCTCTGAAAAATCAGTCTTTTGGACTTGGATAAGTTTCATCTTAACTTCATGTCCCTTGTCGTTAATCATTGAGTTGAACCTGTTTTACAGCGCCATCTCCACCGCATGAAAGAAAACCATGTGAAACAACTTGAATGTCAGTAACACCAGCCTGTGACAATTAAGCAAACTATTGCATTAGCGCAAATTCAAATCTTGCATAAAAAACAAGTCTTTTAACATTAGTAAGTACAAAATTTTCAGACCAAGGACATGAAGAAATAGGATATGAAGGTCTCAAACATGGCTACAATCACAAATAATTACCCGCACAACACCACCAAAACCGCGGGAGCTTGGTTGCAAAAAGGTGTGCCTTTCATGCAATTTTGACCAATGATAAACCAATCTGGCTGCTTTGGCATCCCAAAGTTT
Source organism: Adansonia grandidieri (assembly GCA_038382065.1). Classification (NCBI taxonomy): domain Eukaryota; kingdom Viridiplantae; phylum Streptophyta; class Magnoliopsida; order Malvales; family Malvaceae; genus Adansonia; species Adansonia grandidieri. The sequence continues at coordinate 8,273,198 of JBBYHK010000004.1, forward strand.
AACATCTCCATCTTTGCTTCCCGTTAAGAACAAACTGGTATTTGGGATGGTAGATATTTTGGTGATACTACCTTCATTCAGACCATTTGATAAACTAAATATTAGATCAAAATCAAATCATGCACAAGTAGCTATGAGTGGGGGACAATAAGAAAAGCATGTACCTAAGTGAGCCTTCGGTATGTACCAAAGCATCCCACCGATATTCTGGTCCCGCAATTGGTTATTAGTTCCCGTCCTTGTGTCCGCATTAGAAGGTGTATTGATGCTTGTTTCAACACCATCATGGTGCCTGTGCCTTTTAGTCCTTCCAGTAGCTATGTAACGGAAGTCATGAAGTCCAACATCACCATTTTTACCACCAGTTACTATTAGGGGAGAAACAGAACCACTTCCAATGTCATTGTCAAACACTGCAATGGAGCGGGCACCACCTGCAAAAAGAGAAGCAAAAGATTGCTACTACAATAAATTGAAATTATCAATTAAATGCAAAAAGCACCAGGTTAGTAAACTATTTAGGACTAAACAATCAAATATGATCACATTTAATACATAATAGTAAAGTTGATACCTGGATTATCAAAAAAAAAAAAGTTGATACTTGATGCTCTAACAATGCAGCACATTTATAGTTATAAGTTACCATGCTGAGTTGTCAAATTCTGATTTCACCTCAAATCAGAACTCTAGTTACTCTGCTTATGGTTTTATAGGATAACACAGTCTCCTAACGAATTTTGATGGAACTTTCTTATGGAGGTTGGGAAGAGGGGAACTAACCTTCATGGCAAACAATGGAAGCTCGTGAGGTTGCAGATGGAGCCAATGTATCCCATATAACCACATTAACACCATTGGAGCTACATCCAGCAGCAGCAATGATTGATCCACTCGAAGTAACATAAGTGACATCCCTGCAACAGAGAAACGCTTAATGATCGCAACTAATCAGAGGCAACAGAAGAAGAAACACATTATAAGATCTTAGTAGCAGAAAACTTTCCAATCTGAATCTAGAGAGAAATCAATATATGTAAAGTGATAGTCCCTCGGGAAAAAAAATAGGAAGCTTAGAATATGAACTTGGGACCCAGCAAAACCACCCAGGGCCAGACACAGAGGGCAGCAGACGGTGATAAAATTAATCACATCTCACATATGCATGTTTCGGTTCTGATATATATTTTAAAGTATAGTAGGGACAGCCAATGCTTCTTTAAGCATTTAAAAGCAGAACACATACGATGCATGGTTATTAAAGCAGAGAGATGATTCTGTTGGACGGATATTGCTCCTGCCTCCCACTTCCAGCTGCCACGTGCAAACAGTTCCATCTAGTGCAGCAGTAGCAAATCTATGTCCGTAATGGTCGAACTTCAAAGCTGATATGGAGGCAAGAGCATAAGGTGGAGCAACATTTGCAGCAGGCAGCACTCCATAAGTTGCCGTTGCTTTATCCTTCCCATACTGCAAGCATAACGTTATACCTAAGCTAAATGCCTTGTAAATACACGAGATGAGAATAAAGATTCATGGAATGATTTTATAGAATGACTAATATGTTGTGTCTTTGTGTCTAGTACAGTTAATGACACTTCAGTGCCTGCTGTAGGTGCATCAGTCCTGTCTTCCTAGCTTAATTTCTAGAGCATTCAGAGATGGTCTCTTGAGAAATCAAAAGGATTTACATAAGGATCCTTACCCTCAAAATTTTTTTTTTTTTAAAAAAAGAAATCATTGTCACTACAATGAGACAAGACTGATAATTTTCCAAAAGAAGAAACTCAAGACAAAACAAATACATGTCCAATGAAAAGATTATGAATACTGTATGCATGATACTCTTACAACGATTATAATTTTTGCTGTCAAAGTTTCATACCTCCCATAGGTAAATGTGTGTATTGATAGAACCAACCAAGAAGAAAGGCCTTGAAGGGTGACTAGAGAAAGACCTTGTACTGATGTTTTCCACAGTGGCTGGCGGATCAACAAACTCCTCAAAATCCTCTTGCATCTCCCAGCCTAAGCCAGAGGCTCCAATACCAGCATAACCTGGAATTCCAAATGCTCCACCACCTGTCAGGTGTCTCCCCGGTCTAGCAAAAGTACCCACACCAATGGTTGCCCCGCCCAACCCCAGGCGAGCCCCTTTCTTGTTACCAAGACCAACACCAGGAGACACACAGGTTGGAACTGGGGTTGATTCACAACCAGCCCAACCATTGTGTGGCCAATCAGCACCTGACCAGATATACTCTGATTGGTCTTTGTAAGGTATACCATCTTCCCAGTTAAAGAAAATTATGCCCTGAACCGGATAGAATATAATGGTTATGCACTCTTCACATGAACACGAGCAAGCAATGTATTATAAACTTAACGAATTAGAGGATAAGAGGAGAAAAACTGTCTTCTAACATTGACCAGCATCACAATAATATGACAGAATGGTCACCTTTAAGGTATAGTCAGTCTACAGGCAACTCCATGATGAAGAAAGATAAAATCTTAAAAGTTGAGGTTATCCATACCAGGATTAGCCAACAGGGAGCACGATGAAACTGGCTAGTTCCAAGCTATTCCAATTCCTTTCTTGAATCAATGTATGTCAGCAATTCAACCATTTCAATTCATGTACTGTATCTTATGTATATCACACACATCACTACATGGCTAACAACTTAAAAGTGTACCTTGTAGTTGAAATGCTTAATAAATATTCTGGTAAGAAAATGGTTTTCAAGAGGAAAAAAATCCACAGGTAATGATTATGGAAAACGGGAGCTGGAACACGTGGACTAACCTTTCGGTTGCTAGCTAGTGCAGCTTGCCTTTGATTAATAGAGTTGACACACAATGCCTGAGGATAACACAATATTTAGTCGTAACAAGAGAATTACAAATTTAGAGATGATCTCCAAAACCATTCTATTCTATCTGTATTCTGCAACAAGGAAAAAGAAATTAAGTACTACCTCTAGAAGCTCTCCGTTTCTCTTGTATATTTCTTTTGGGTTTTGGAAAGGTGTGACCTTTTCCGCATTTGTATCTTTCTGCCAGGAACTTAGAGAAGTATGTCCATTCTGAAACACACTCCTAGAAGGTGATCCAGCTTCACCACCAGAAGAGCTATTGCTTATTCTGCCTTCATGATTATGGGACTCATCACTTTTATGCTCCCCCCTAATGTCTTTGTATACTTCATCCCATCCTTCGGAAGACTTAAAATTAAAATAACTTGACCAATTTACTTTCTCTGCTGCAAAACTTTCTAATATCATAGTAGGATCGGCACACATATTCCATAAGACATCAGAAGCAGAAAGTTGATTTGCGTTATTTGTTATACCTTTAGACTGACCCAGATGCTGATGTAGAGCCCTAGCAGACAACCTGTATTCCTCCAACCACACAAGAGTAAGAGGTTCAAATCCATTATCTATTTTCTGCTGCAAGAACAGCCCGAGCTGTTTCACATGGCAAGAAGAAATATGTTCAAGTGCAACTTTCAGTAAATTAGCTAATATCCATGATGATGACCTAATCTTTTCTTCTATGCTCTGGCTACGTGATTCTAAATCCCATGAACCAGAAGCACAAGAAGAAAGTTTACCACAGGAAAAGCCCGAAGGACATCCATCATCAAAAATGGCTAATGAAGTCAGTTTATGTTTCATGAATCTGGACATGTGCTGCCACAAAAAAACCCCTATAATATGCCATCTCTCATCCTCTGGAATCGAATGCAACAGCTCTCCAACTTTTTTGTCCTCAGCACATTTATCAATCTCTAGGCCACCTATTAAAACATCAGCCAATTTATTGTGAGTCTCAGTATCCAGAACCTTGTGAGACATTTCCTTCAGAACCAACATATCAACGTCATAAGGAGTATGCCCATTAGTACATGTAATTAAGAGCGGTTGCATCATCAGAACTAAACCTTCTGAATTTTTCTGAAGCCAAGCAGATGCAAAATGTGCATAATATTCATACAAATCAAGAAGAATAAGAAGTTTTGTGGTCGTGACCCCTTTGAAGATGCCAGAGAAAATCCTAATAGCAGCTCTTAAACTCCATAATGATAGTTTGACCCCTTGAAAGTAATAACCCCAGACATCTAACCAGTTGGATCTGCCTCCATGGGTTACACCATTTTCTATATAACATAATTTTGAAGGAGACCAATTTATGTTGCAGGTAGCAATGAAATGCGTAAGCAAAAAGGAGATATCCTCAGTCAACTTCAAAAGTGGCTTGTGGAAAAGATGATACCAAACGGTATTGTCAATTATATGATTCTCATACTGGGAGTGTTCGTGATAAAACCCATGTAATATATCAAATCCAAGGAACCAGAATCCATTATTGCACAATGAGACAAAAATCTGAAAAAAGGAAAAAAAAAATCATGCATAAACATTAACCAAATAAAAACACACATAACAGAGTGAAGAAACAACATACCGTATAAATTAGGCCAGATGAAACCAATGAGAACTTTTGTTCAAACTGTGCAAGCCCTGTGCGCAACTTATGCTGAAAACTTTCAATTAGTTTATCATATTGATTCTCATAATCCTCAGAACATGTGTTCACTACTCTGATGGAGGTTCTAGGCCAACTAGGATGCTCCCTCATCAACTTTGAGATATATTGGAGAGCCAAATCTAATTTAGCGTAGGACTCAAGATGAGAAGCAACATCACCCAATAGCCAGGGGGAGGAATCACCAAGACAAGGTTTCAAAATTCCCAGTGAAGTTTTCAAACATGCAAAATCTGGTACATTCTCTTGATCTGTACCCCCAAGAATACTCAGAGAAGATGAAAGGTACTCCAAGCCTTCAAGCTTAAAACGAGAAATCAGGAAAAAAAAATCAATTAGGTTTTCTCATCCATGATTAGTAACATGCTCACAAACAGGCAAAAAAATATAAGAAACAATTAAGTACCCTACTTTTTATTGAATATTATTATCTAATCCCAATTAAGCAAACATGCAGCAAACCAAACTTACAGGAAGCCCACATCTGTTTAAGGAAGTAGCAGTCATCAAAGATGCCCATCTAGCAAGAACTCCAGCATTCTGGTCCCCTGCAGCAGTTCTCAGGCTATTTTTGTTAGCTAGCGTGAGACAATACAGACCTATACTGGGGTCCGTGAAAGCAACATGACAGGATGAAAGAGGGGATGAACCAATAGCAGAACCCACTTGTAAACGAAGCATGGTCAGGAAAGATTGAGAATGATTCCCCAATTCCCACTGCAAATCAAGAGTCTTCAAAGTCAAGGCATGTGAAAGTTGACATGTAAACCATGGACAAGTATCCTAGACATCTTTGCAAGAATAATTTGCAAATTCAAAAGTTAATTTATAAGCACCTCTAGAAGGCTTGCAAGCCAATAGTCACTTCTCTCAATTGCAGATGGAAGTATCAGCTTTGTAATCAAGTGGCGCTCCAATGGCCCACCTCGACCCTCAACAAGTCTACATATTATTAGTGCTAGCTGCTCATCCCCAAGGTTCTTTGCACAAACGGTTACCGCAGAAGAAGTATCACCTCCAAGCAGAAAAAAAGCAATAGCCAGCTCCAATTGATGTCTCCCCATCAAGACATAAGCATTTTTCAAAGCTGCCGCCTTATTTTTCTCCTCCTGTATCAATAACAAAATTGGATACAGAACAAAATTGATGCAATAGATATATTTTACCGAACTGTTCTTAAATATATATATATATATATATATATATTCTAACAAACTAAATCAAGAAATCAACAGCCTGCTTTTCCAAAATACCTGAAAATTGCGCGAAAGAAATCGAAACAATGGTTTATCCTTCTCATCCTTGCTAATTTTAAATAGACCAGCCAAAACCTGAAGCCTATTTAATGCTACATACAGCAGTGTACAATCCTTGGGATCTTTCTTCTTAAGATATTGCATTCTAGCCAGCTTCTCCATCTACAGTAGATGAACAACATCAGAATCAACTAAAGTACATTCTTTTCTTTTCTTTTTTTTTTTTTTTGGAGTGGAGAGAGAGAGTGCAAGATATTATGTGCAATCTTCTGATCAAAAATCTTCGACGGAATGCAACCAAATGCAAACAAGGAAATTCAGTTGCAAGTTGCAACATAAACAGACCCAAAAAGTTGATAACCAGATTAAAAAATGAATTAACCACAACTTTTGGCTCATCGAAAGCAGCCCAAAAAAAATTTGGACTTAATTTAGGGATGGACACTGTAATTAAGATGAATCCGACCAAGTTTGCTGGTTGTGCAGAATCCATGGATCAGGCTACAAAACATCACTGACATATAACTTGAATTTTCTTCACTTTCTGGTTATGAATAACAGAACCCCAACATTTATCAAAACTGAGAAGGGATAGTGACTAACTAAGCCTTGTCAAAAGCATTTTTTAAATTTATTTCTGTTGTATTCTTAACGACATAAAGCATTGACCCATAGGATGTCATGGCAATAAAAAGCAAAATTAACCAATTTCTGAACCATGCTATTATTTAATAAAAAAAAACCAATACTTTAACTATAAATAAGAAAAAATCTAACTGAAAACTAACTTGCCTTTTGCCAGGCATTTCATTTAGCCTTCCACCAAGGGAATTTTTTGGCAAGACTAACAATTCACTCAACTTGTCACTTATACACAAATCAAGGGTTAACAAACACGCTGTGTTGCAGTATTAAAATCGGCATACAAGCTAGCAATTGAGTATCACAGATCTGATTCCACTAGCAATTAAGTGTTGCAGTACCTTCAAGGTAGACAGCCTAGGATCCCTCCATGACAGGATTGTCACTTGAAGGGTTTTTTTTCCTTCTTGCCCCACCCCCCTCCCCCCCCCCCCCCCGCTTCTTTTTTTTTTCTTTTTTTCTCACTATTAAGTGGAATTTATATGGTGCCATAATAAAGCATAATTAATAATTGGTGCCAGATTGTATTTAGATATTATGGAACAAGTACTACTCAGCAGAATAAAAGACAAATCCTCATTTGCAATTGAGATGAGATTTTTCTTAAAAATCAGAACCTCAGACAATTACCCTTGTGCGCAGTTGTGTTGCATTGGTAAACCAAAATCCAACACCCAAAGTCCGCATTTCTGGCCAAGATGGTTCATTTGGTAGAAAAGAAGCAAACAAAGTATCCTGGCAATCAGAGTGGAATGCCCACACTATAAGTCCGGAGTCAACCACAAGCTCTTCCAAAGATGCTGATCTACCAAACCTTTGAGAAAAAAGCAGCTGCTGAAACCTTAATGTGACCCAAAACCTGAAGAAATAAAAAGAAAAGAACCAGTCTGAGAGACAACTTTCAGGAAAAAAGATGTTCAAAGCACGATAAATAGGAAATCGACAGCTAGTAAACAACCACAAATTTCCATAGGCAACAAACGAACTTCAGTATGGTAGTGTTAGTCAATATCATCAGATGGAGGCACAAGATCTAAAATGAAATAGTTTGTACCATGCATTTGTACAATTGCTATTATAATAGGTTCAACACCTCTACTTTTCAATTCTCTTTTAATGCATTTCATTTTAACTAATTCCCACTCGTAACAAATTGGTTCATGTGCAAACCCATAAATTTGAACTACTAATGGCTAAAAGGTAGTTTTCTCCAAAACAGGGGGAAAAAAAAAAGAAAAGAAGACAGATAATTGGTGATAAATACGATGGCTGAGATATCTGAAACTGGGAAAGCTTTCTATGAAACATTCTTCATTACAAGTTTGCTTAGCATCTCTCGAAGACTCAGTTACCAAGGTTCTTTAACTTCCCAAGTTTTGACTAGCATGCATATCTCTTATGCTTGGTCCATACGTGGGGTGATATTTAACAAACTTGCTTTCCCTTTGACCCTTCGGAGATAACAAAAGTTGCCATGTTTTAAATGGACCCTAAATCAACCTCTATAGGGCCAGTACGTTTTTGATGCCTAGTGCTTCCAATGATCCTAGGATAATGTACATTGAAGACACCTTTTCTCTTAGACTTCCTAGCTACACATAATGAAACAAACATTTATTTCTTTTGAGGGCAATAAGCAAAATCTTGAGCCTATATCTGGTTACACACTTCCACCACAGAATCTTATTGACTGAGGTGAAGCAGAATGTGAAATTATTAGATAAGATTTCCAAGATTCATTTGTAAAGATAGCAAAGGTCAAGCAGTACCTTTGACCTGGTTCATCAAGATTTTCATAAACAGAAGCAGACTGCGGATTACTAATTTCATTTAGAAGATCTATGATCACAAGAATTTGCATCTTCTCTGTGGCAGTTATAGCTGCCAACTCATGCAACTTATTAATAGGTCCAAGGAAGTCCCTAAGTCCAGATTTTGTTGAAGACAAGCTGAACGTATTGCTGGAAGCATTAGGTTCCAAATTATAAGTAAACTGCATCAAGCCTCTATGAACTTGTGAAGATGATGCCATCAAAGTAGCATTCTCACTCCATTGGAATGCATTCTCAGTTGAACTTTTGGACAGATTCCCTTCAATGTAATCAGACAAAGGCATCTGCGGAACAATGTCGCCAATCTTTCGATGGTGATCTATCTTCTCAGAAATATAAGTAGAATTAAAATATTCAACCAGATGCCTCACAGAGATGTATGCACGTTTCCAATTGCCTAAACACATTGAAGATGGCATACTTTAAGTAACCTGAAATTATCAGCCTAAAGAACACAATTTATAAAAGCCTACTCAAAAGAACAGACTTGCCAAATTATAAATAACTTCAAGTATATAACAAATAATGGTCCAGTTTCCACATATTCCAGATATATTAGTCATTGTAAATGGGTTTTAGCTAGAACTAATGCACAGGCTGTCATTCGCCACCAAGAATGTAAGCTGGTCACTTATTAAGCAAACTCTGACTAGGCTTTAAACTCTATCCATAAAGTAAATGCTGTCATAAGTCCCAATTTCAGCTATCCATATATGTCACGCAATAGACAGAGGGTATGCTCAGAATGCAACAAAATGGAAGAGAAGCAGAGAAGAAAAAGCTCATTTCAGCCTGAAAAACAATCTTGAAATAGAGTTTAAAATATAGAAACAATTATTAGCTGTTGTTATTCTCATATATCACAGAGTAATAAAATCTTAAAAGAGACTCAAACCAGCAAAATTTCTGTTTAAAATATCAACTTAGATGAACAAAACTCAAATGGCTCTTAGAATTAGCATCTAATGCTTGCAAAATGAGAGCAAGATCAGCTAAGTCATAGTGAGAATAATAAAAATGAAAGAAAAAATAAGTATGAGCAATATAGGCTGCTTAATTCTTTCACAACATAGAAATATTAGAGATCTATCGGAAGGAATTCTAGAAATCTGATCGGTGGAGAGAAAAGCGGCATAGTCAGTAAGCATGAGTAATTAATGTGGCGGAAGGCATTCCACATCAATTAAATATCATTGCAGTGGAAAACATTAGCCAAATTCACTCTTACCTTCTTAGTCAAGTGAAAGTAACCCTGGATGCACATTAAGAAACAAAGGTAAATGGAAAAGCAGTACACCATGATAATAATGATATAGTAGCAATAATTATGGAAAAATAATACAGAAACCTTATTCTTCTTCATCTAAGCATCAAACATGAGAATTCAGAAAAGAAAATGTATTATTACCTGAATATATATTGGCAAAGAGTGCCTCTGGGTGATAAACAGGCAAAACTCTTGCTAAGGTCTCCACTATGTCTAGCATACTCCAGTAACCAAGTACGATCTTTGACTTACATTTCATTTGACCCCTTCCAACTAAAAATGAACTGGATAGGTGACCATTTTTTGTATTTATCTTCTTAAGAAGGCCAGACTTGCATCCTCCGTTACCATTTTCAATTAATGTTTCTTTGTGATTAACAACATCATGATCACTAAATATTTCAGAAAGGAGGCCTTCATCCATACCAATATCAGAATCCAGAAGGCTGTCTGGGTTAAAATTTGGATAGCATTCCATCTGATGTTTGTTATCTAAAAGAAGCAGCCATGGACTTAAAAGACTCAAGTAACTACCATGAACAAAAACACCTGTGGTCTTGGGCCCCCACAAGAAATCATGAATAGCAGAAAAACTATGACTGATCCCAATGCAGAACCAAATTTGCACACCCAGAGATTTTTTAGACTCTAACAAAGCATGACCACCACAACGCTTCTGAGCATATACCCGCAACTCATTGCGCATGCAAACTGCAAGTAATAGCTGACCATTTCCTAGGGCTAACCAATTTAAAACAACAACGTTTTCATCAAGGAACAGTGTGTCTTCTAACATAAAAGTCCCCACATCTGGTAGGCGTATAGAGTCCCATATACGAAGATTGCAGACAGCATTTGATGGACTATCTGAGCCAATGGTTGCAATCTTCCTACCACAATTGGTCAACCGTATAGCACTGACAGGACCTTGATGTGCACTAAACATACCCACAAGCTCCCATAATGCATGAGAGGGGCTACATCTCCACAATTTTATACTACCATTAGAGCAGCCCGTAGCCATAACATATGCAGGACTTTTAGTACTATATGGATCATTATCAAAAGGTAACTTTTGCTGCACAGCTGTCAAACCACCAGAAGAGTTCACAGCAAAACTTTTGACCTGATCATGAAGATGCGGTTCAGGCAACTGCGATGAGGAAGGAACAACGTGAAGACAATATCTTGTACCAGAAATAGTATTTTCAAATTTCCTCGCGCTGCATTCAACAATATTTTCATCCTTGAAATTACATTCAGAGTAGCTCCCTGTCAGGTCATAAGCATGAACGGTTATTTCCCAGGAGAGAGCCTGAAACTCTTTCATCCATATGCCCAAAAGTAAAAATCCATCGCACATAGAAGTTTTATTACAAGACAAAGACAATGGTACTGAATATATGTTGGTTGGACCATCCTCACAAGGATCTTGACCTTTAAAAGGTATAGTGCAAATATAGTGACATCCTACACTATCTTCTTCACCATGAAAAATCTTTACTGCAAAGCAGTCAATTCCTCTAACATGTCCCATAAGAAGAACCCGATCTTCAGCCAATACTAAAGGTGCCCAACTCAAGCTTGTATATTTAGAACATTTATCTTGAATTACATGCTTTCCACAAATTTTCCATGTGGGAATCAATGTTGGAAGGTCAAGAATGCCATTGGAATTGTTAGAAAGTGACCAAAACAGAAGTAGCCCGTTAGAATCCAAAGAAACAGCCAGTTCAACTTCACAAACGTAGGGGTGTATAGCAACTTGTAAAATTTTACCGGTATGACCATCTATGTCTAAAATTCCACCTGCTGAGCATAATAACAAATTCTCTGTCCTAGATTCACTAGGAGATGCATTCTCTGTATCATTTGCCATTTGGGTATATAACATAGACCATGCCAAATATTTCCAAGGAAATAAATGAATTGAAGAGCATAAACTTGGTGGGCCAGACAAACAATTTCTCATGATAACAACCTTTTTAAGAAGTAATTGTTGTGTTAATGTTGAAAGTCCATTTCTATTAAGATGTTCAACTTGATGTCCCTGATGCTCCAGTCGCTTCCACAATGTAACTCGAGGGAACCTCATTGGAGATATGTCATCAAGACAATGGATTGCCCAGAAAGTAAGCAATTTTCCAGGACCAAACCCTATTAACCACTCACACCTTCCAGCTCCATGCTTATGTCCTTCTGCAAAGAAGTACCGGTTAGTTTCTTCACTGGTTTTAACTATACCACCAATTTCCATTGCCCATGTCAAAAATATATCCACTCCTAATGTTCCACGCAATGCACAATCTATCTCAATTACAGCAGCAACACAAAATGACCTCTTCGTAGTTTTCTGATCATAACTACCATTGCCAGCTTTCTTAAATCTAACATTATCTATCTCACTCCATAACCTTACAGTTCCATCTAAACAGCATGTTAACAATATATGTCTCCAAAGATGTTTTGCATCTCTCAACAATTGTTTCCCTGCTGATGGTCTCCATTGAATCATCGAAACAGGTTGAGGATGGCCTAACGTGGCTTTTGCATATCCAGAGCTTCCATCACTATAAAATACCAAAACAGATTTGCTTGGTTCATTGGCTTCTCCTCCCTCAATTTGCAAATCCTTAGAATATGATGCAGCAGCGGAAGGGTCTTCTATGGACCAGGAGGCAGAAACCATCGTTTGAGGCTGATCTGATTTGAATTTCCAAGCTATTTCCCAGGATTTACTCTTTCTTTTCCACAAAACAACCTCCAATCCACCGGCTATTATCCCATCCCCAGAGGCTGTCCATCCAACAGCTTCGACTTTTGTACACTGTAAAAGTACTGCATTCTGACTCCAACAAAAAGAACCTGAATCAGTAAAACAGGAAATTCCATTTTGAGATGCCAAAGCCATCCAAAATTTAAAAATAAATACAAAAACCTAATTTTATAGCTCAAAATTTACAACTGCACGAGAACCCATTAACTCAACAAGCAGAACTAAAATTTCCAAACTTCAATATTGCTAGTAACTTCAAGTAACCTTCAAAATTGAACTTCAAAAAACAAGCATACCTTTTGAATTTGACATCGCAAGGTCGTGAGAGAACAAGAAAATGCAATTCTCCGAGGCCGCAGCGAGCTCGCCAGCAGAAGGCGTGACAGGAGACCAAGAAACAGCGGTGACAGGGGAAGAGGCGTCGGAAGAGATCTCGAAGACTTGGCGGAAAATCGGGCCCATAAGAGTTTCTTCGGAGGAAAGCGGAGAAGGGAAGTGAGAGATCACGAGGAGAGAGGAGGATCCGTAGGCTACCCATGAGTAACCGGCAAGGTCCGGTAACCAGTCGATGGAGGATTCGGATCGGTTTGGGGCGGGCGGGATGAATTCAGATCTAAAGAGGGAAAGCGGGAGGTGGTCGGTGGGATCCACCTCCCAATTGGAGGTTGCGTTCTGAGAAGTGGAAGTTGGCCCTGCCATGTCGATGCAAAGCTGAAGAAGAGGGAATAGGAAAGAGAAGAAAGAGCAATTTATCCGGTACAGATTCCATGCCTTTTTCTTATTTAGAATTTTATTTTATTTTTAAAGTTTTGCATATCTACGTGCCATCATAAAATGAATATCATAAATAAAATAATATTAATTTAATCATTTATTTTATTATAAAATTAAAATAAATTAAAAATAAAAATATTTTAATTTTTTAATTTTTTAATTTTTTATATTATAATTATTTATTTAAAATTATTCATTATTAAAAAATTATCGATAACTAATAAAAATTAATTTAATTTATTAAAACTACTCATTTTTTTGTTTCAAAAAAGATTTCTCACCTTTCATTTAAAAAATTAATAATTTTTTTAAATTTTAATATATTATTTTCTAAAAATAAATTAAAAATTTTATGTATTTTTATGAGTGTGTTAAATTAAATATTTTAAATGATAAATAACTTTGTACATAAATATATTACCATCAAAATTTTATTTTATTATTTTCTTATTTTGATTTATTTAAGATAATTTAACAATTTTATATAATAAATTACATCCTTATTTAATAAAAATATTTAATTATCTATTAATTTTATAAATATAAAATAATTTAACTTTGATATTATATTTATTTTTAAATAATAATTTATCGATTACTACTATTGTATTTACATTTAAAAATATATTTCATAATAAATTATAATCTCTCCATTATAATAACTAATTTTATTATTTTATTATTTTTAATTTTATCCGAATAAATCTCAACCATTCAAAGCGATCGAAATAGGAGCCTTAGAGTAAAACTTTGGTACTGCCTTGGATCTTTAAATTTCTCTTATGTGATTATATTGGGATGAAATTTACGTGATTACGGGAAGAAGAAAAAACAAAAACTTACCTATGTGATTGTGATTTATAAAATAATTGGCTATCCGATGTGATATTATAAAATGTATAATTAATTTTGATGTACGGTGGTTAATTAGAATTTAATTTATAATATGATTGATTTATAATTCAAGTGAGCCCAACCAGCCACATACTGAATTGGTAAGGATCTTAAAATTGGACAAGGCCCATACTTTGCTAGCATATTGTTTCCTATACTATGTTTTTTTTCCAATTTTTGAAAGTGAGCAGAAATCGGCCATTTAGATACTAACTTCCAGTTCCAGGATCTCTTTTAAACTTGTCAACGTATATCAACATCTAGAAACGGTTCCCCACGGCAGCAATACATGAAGTTTAACTGTGGGGTTCATTGGAATTATCTGCAGGGAACTGTGGCTAATTTCTTACAAAGCTTTTTTATTTTATTTTTTTCTCTTATGACCAATGATTATAATGAATTTTGCCTTGAAAACATGTCATCTTGCATGGGGTAGAAACTGCAGAAGAAGAAAGACTAGTAGCAAAATAAGCAACAAATCTTGATGAAATCAATGATACAAGTTGATGGTAAGTTATTCTTAAATCTCAACTTAATAAATTTCTTTATATATATATGTATTTTTCCTTTAAATTCTTACGGTGTATAAATTTATACTTTGCCGCAGTTTTTTCAATGTCCTAATTTAGATCTACCAACATTTTTTTTAATGGGTTTTTATTATCATTCAAGAGATCCAGTCACATTCTGCAGGGAACTTAGCCGGATCATAGGCTATGGAATCATCATAATCTAAAGAGAAACTGCCGCCGTTAAGGGAAGAGACAAGATCAAGATGATTAACATTCAGAAGAATGCTCAAAAACTGATCTTTTTGCTGCTGCAACTCCAAAACTCGAGCTTTCGTTGATTCCAGCTGCATCTTAAGTTCTTGCACCATCTTTTGCAGTTGGAAAATAGCTCCAGTGCTGCCATAAACAGGGTCTCTGATCCTTGCTGTTGCTTCGTAGACTAACGCTTTGACAGCATCCTCCCTGTTTGTTTCCTCCACCGTCTGGTATCCAAAAAAGAAAGAAGTAATAACCAATACCTTAGATTCTTCTAAACAAATATGACAAGAGATCATAATTATTCTAGTTTTATTTTTAGATGCACTTGTTAATACCAACCTGAATCATTTTGATTACATTGCTAGCACCGAAAACCTTATGCACCCTGGCAAACTTATCGATCTCATCACACGGGAAATATGGGGCAAGAATGCAATTACTGCCGCATCTCCTGCGTAGCATCCTACAAGCAGCACAAGGTTGATGAGTCCTGGCTCTTGCCAAAGCGTCTAAACCCATTTTTTTGAGGATTACATGTTGTGAACCAAATCGTCTATATAATGACGGAAGAAGAGAAGCTGTAGGAAGTCAAGAAGGGAGATAGACAGGCACAGCTTGATTGTTATAGGGCCTAAGATTTTCAAATGTTAGTGCTGGGAAGGTGGTGAGGCGGCCACTTGAAGACAGGATTACGATAATGGCGTTTGTTGAAAAATGTGGAACTCATTGTTAGGACAGTGGACCTAACAAAATTGTCTTAAGTTGGGTTTTTCACGAAGCAAGCTATAGTTTCTCACTGTTTAATCACTGTCTGACAATTACCTCATTACGACTTCTGACTTTATGAGCTTTGTGTATTCCTTCCTAATTGTATTTTCTTTTCCATTACAGGATTTGAAATATAATTACAAGGCCTTTTAAGATAACACTTTCAGTTTCACGATTAAAAAAAAGGTATACATAGAATCTAGTTACTTGCGTACTGTTGAGCTCCAATAAAAATATATTTAGATATCTGGACTAAAAATAGTTCTTGATCAACCCAAACGTGCTGTTCTTTCATATTTTATCAGGCGTTATCAGTGTTAATGCAGGCAATGGTACAAAGATTTTGATTTTAATATAGCTTCATGTTCATTAGATTCAAAGCCCACGTGTTCTGTTCTTATCCTGTTCTGACTATATATCGGTGTCTTGAGGTACAATTAGTATGCAATGCATGCACCAAAGTTCCGATCTGACATCAGCTTTGGCATTTTATGCATCGGTCCAAGTACGGATCACCAACACCTTGGTGTCACCTGGCCTGTTATTTTGACCAGTCGGCAAGCAGTTTTGCGTCTTAGGTGGCAAATATGCGAAAACCAGAAGAGTTGAAATCGGTCTAAACACTGTTTTCCTTCCGAGCTACCCTGTTCCCGAGGTTAGAGGCCTGCCAGTACTAAAATATATTTCTTTAAATTGGCCATTGGCTGTTAACGTTAGCGGCCTCACATGGAAAACGCTAGTACCATTTTCATTGGCTGCTCGCGCAAGTACCATCATTATTCTTTGAATTTTTTTTTTTTTTTTTGAGCCCACAACTTGTGAGTCAAATCCGGTGCAGATCCAATGGAGAGTTATGACCCCTCCACACATTTGTTTGATCTCGGAGTTTTCCTAGTTTGCAGCTAGAGCTTTCGGCGGGATAAGACAGCATATATTTGATTCTCCCCAAACCTACTGGTGATTTAAGACTTACGTGCACGGAAACAAATTTTTTTACAAGGTTAGGATTAGATAATGCTAGTTTAACCACAAACAACTAGCTTAGATTTTCAGAGTTATTGTTTCATTGTCATAACAAATAGACAACTGGTAATTGTTTATGAATAGAACCTCATCCAATGGCAACAACTGAGATGAACGATTCAATGGAAATTTTCAAAAGCATCTAAGCATTTTCAATGGAGGAAAACTTACTACTCATCCAATACCTATCAAGTCCAAATCAACAATCAAATCAAGTTAAGCAGAAAAGAAAAACTTCCCATTATCGTTGAGACCCTTGATATTTAGCTGATTTTCTATGTTAAATATAAAAGAAGTGTAGATAATAGAGAGCAAGTGTCGTGCTTCAGTCAAGATCTAAAATGAAAAGTGGACCCCCATTTTGAACTCTCCTTGGTTCTATAGGAGTTGGTGTCAAGAAGATTTTGAAGTGATTTTCCTTTGCTGTTCCGTGTCCTTCTGGCTTCTTTCAGGAGCTCAGCTAGACTTTTCTTTTCATCATAAACATCAGGATTTGCTGTTCCAAGCTTTTCTTCTCTCATCTTAAGGATGCACGCCAATATCTCAATTGCATCTTCTACCCTGTTTATAACAAAAATTCTTGTTCAATATAGGAGGCTGATAGAGAACTTCGGCTTTGCGAAAACCAAAACAGAGTTAGGGTGGATGCAATTCAAGTGTTCGACTATCTATAAAAGGTTTAATATGTAGTTCAAGGACCCTTTTTGCAGGTCATGCAAATAAGCAAATTGTAAATAGTTTTGAAAGTTTTAATAAGGCCAGTAACATCATCCTTACGAACCATAAACCAGTAATATGATAAACTGGGGTTCAAACTCATCATCATACGTTCAACAAAGTTAACTGATGAGCATCTAAAAGTGATTTTGACAAGACAGAAAGTTACCCTCGCTGCCTTGCTGGTAAATCTAGACATGCTGTTATCTAATATGAGATGGTTATTTTCGTTAACTATAAATTCTTTCTTAGACAAGCTGCCTATGCAGGAAGACCTTCAATGCAACGCATGATTAAAGCCAATAACCAGAGCAGTTAAAACAAAATACAGGGATCACATGGTTAATAACTTAAACAAGAATATGAATGGATGCAGAAGAATGCTGACCTTCCCATGGTATCATAGATGGCAGCAAGGTTGCTATAAACTCCAAGAGTCTCCAAGTGACATGAGCCACTTTCCTGTTTCAATATCTTTCTTGCCTCTTCAAATAATTCGACGGCCTCTTCTATTCTGTGCAGTTGCACATTTGCTAGTCCCATCTGGTTTAATACAATTCCAAAGAAAGGTGATTTACTTTCCCCATTAGCTTGGAGCTTTGCCACGGCACTCTCAAAAGAGCTTCGAGCTTCCCCACACTTCCCAACCATGTAGAACATCACAGCCATCTGTGCCTCAATGGTGCTTCTATTGCCAGGGGTGTGCTCCAGTAACTTCATCGCCTTCTCAAGGAGCTTCAGGGCCTCTTCAGCATCATTCAAAGCTTCATCTATGGCTAATACTTCAGTCAATCCACTGGCAATCTCCTCTGATATAGTTCTAGAAACAGGTTTTGCATATATCCTCAAGGCATTCTCAGAAGAGGATTTGGATTCCCTTAACTTGACTGTCATGTAGTAGAGATCAGCAAGACAAATAAAGAACGATGCCAAAGAAATGTGAATTTCACCTTCTATCGATATAAATACTGTAAGTGCCTGCTGGTAAGCAAAGATTGCCTCGTCAAATCTGCAAAGGGACAAATAATTTCTGCCAATGCCAACATCAGTAGCAGCCACCTTATTTTCATGACCATTAGCAATCATTGACATGCTCGCAAGGACAATGTGCTCGAGGGCAGATTCATGGTATCCCTTTGCCTCATGCACAATAGCCATAAGCCGGCAGTCAGCTGCTTCTTCAATGGATGCTGGTGCACTGTGCTCCTTGTGGATTTCAGGGGTCTTCTTGCAGAGATTTTCGGCCTCGTCAAATTGAATCACTTGAACATGGGCCTCAGCAAAATACCTGACATTTTCAGTCAGTTGAGAATGCAGTTATGCAGAGTAATTTGAGCACCATATTTAATAATGAGAGACAAAGCGTCTGAACCTATAGGCATAGAACAAGATGCACACATTGCAATGTCCAATTGTTTCTTATTCCTTTCTTTTACAGTGATTGTTTAATTCCTCTGTCAATAGGGTATTTTTTTTCACCCAGCGGATTAGCTTTAACCAATTAGCATTGTGTGCAAGAGACAACACTGTAAGATAACCCTCTGCACCCAGTTTGTTAACAACAAAGGCAGACAAGGAACCAGTTATTTTTGGAACATCCTTCAGCAATACTTTGTGGTAAGGCTCTAACTATCAATTGGAAACTATAATCTGGTTCACAAGAAACCAAGTCCTGACTGCAAATATGTCTTTAAAACTTTACTCGATTATTATCATCATTAACACCAATTTTTATTTCTCCATTGCAGTAATGTCCTTTCAGATCACCAGTATTAGGCTTGTAGTTATTCTCAGAAATTCCTGAAGTTTTATTCCTTGCTCTACAACGAAGAGTACGAACGGTGCTATATCTATAATTGCTATCTTAAGGCTCAAGTAACTAATGAAAAGATTTTCAGCAAAACAAGTGACAACAATAGACTAATCACAAGTTCACAACTTTTATATCAAAGTTTCAAAAAATAATCAAGTAAAAAAAAGCAATTTATTAAGAAAAAAAATTAAACAGTAAAATCAATAAAGAACGGAAGGTTAGTTACCTTACCTGCAAGTCTCAGCAACTCCAGGATCCGAATCCCCAAGAGCTTCAATCTGGGTCCTCAAGCCGGACACACAGCACTTAATGGACTGGTCCAATTGACCCATTATGGAAAACGTGTCCCCTGACAGCATACACCCAGAAAACTTCGCCAGCGCATGTTCCGACCCGTTTCCGAGAATCGACAACTCGATGGACCGCTCCAAAACCGGAAGCGATTCCCCAAACCTCCCCAGGCTACTATAAATCGCCGCCAGAACGTCCAAGCTCATAGCCAGCTCCAAACCCAGACCCGAACACCTCTCAAACGATTCCGAGGCCCGGATGGCATAATCCGAGGCCTTATTCGGGTAATCAACATAAGCAGTAGTGTCTTGAGCGAGCTTGAGTCGAAACGGACCCACATCCGCATTGTTGAGGGAGGATTCGTCAACGTGATTTTTATCTGGGCTTCTTTTTGTTGGATTCGATCTTGAAACCGAAGGTGATGGAGATGGGGTTCGTTTGGAGCCGCCGCCATTTTCAGTTCCGGCTACGAGAACTCGCAACGGCGTCGCGTTGGGCGGAGTTTTAACGGAAACTTGAGCGTGCATTGGCTAAGACATTTTCCCCGCAACTGGAAAATTGTTGGTTTATTAAAAAAAAACATGCAGAGTTTAAAAAGGTTAAAGAAAGATTAATGGTGATAAAAATGATGGCGATGATGTCGGTGGTAGAGGGTTGCTTGGAGAAAACGTCTCATGATCAAAGAATTTGGGTACTTTAATTTAATAAAGAGTTTTAGAAAGAAAAAAGGAACGAAGAGAGATAGGAAATCCATTATTCGACGAGAGAATTACAGGTTCAGAGGAGCTTTCATGAGCATGAAGAGCACATTCGTTTTACTTTCTTTGGAAAACGTATAATTGTTTTTACTCAACTTGTGAGAGAGGGGGCTTTCGCTTTCATTTCCTAGCTACCGCTCCTTTGCTTATTCCCCTTTGTTGTGTTTTGGTAGATTGGCTGAGAGTAGGAAGTTGCCGACTGGTTGTTGTGCGACAATATATTCGCCCATTATTTATGTACAGCCGTTGATATTGGCTTTGCGAGTGAAACGGCAATAATGATGTAAGTCATTATAACAGCGATATCAGTAACCGTTAGATTAAAATTGTTGATATGATATTTTATTTAGAAAATAAAATAATTTTGGTATAGGTTAAAACTGAAATAATAGATCAAAGCGATTTTTTTTTTCTTTTGGTTAATCGGTTGGTCAATGAAATTATTTCGTTCGATTATCGAAAGAGATTTATAATAAATTTTGATTATTAATTAATTTTATTAACCGAATATACCAAATGGCTTGGCCCTTTTCATGCTTTCTTCTTGGTTATTTCAGTATGCTTGAATTTGATATTTGATTACTATGGTTGGAGTACAATTAGCTTATTTTGGTAGGATATATAGAATCATGTATTGAAAAAAAAAATGTTGTAAAATCGAAAGATCACTTATGAATTTTGAATTTTTAGTCAGGAAATGATGATGGATTTTTAACCAATTTGATATCTAATCTGATTATTTGAGCATTGATGAAATTATTAATTACGAAAGTAAAATATATTTATTAGAAAAAAATCTTATTTTCTCTTATAAAAAGCATGATAGTCGATTTTGCATTCATATTGATCCATACATACAAAAGCTTTGAAGAAAATCGAAATGATATCAACATTTATATCATTTTTTATTGATTTGTATTGATCATATTTATCGTACCAATCATATTAGTCCATGCTGACCCATTATAATAAATAAAAGTATGTACCAACTTGTGTTAACCCACATTGATCGGTTTTGATTTTTTTTAATTACTTGATTATTTTTACTAAATCTTAATACTCGTTTAGTTTTAATTATTTTTATTTGTTCATAAATTTTAAAAACAAAATATATTTATTAAATTAAGCTATTAAATTTAACTATAATATTTTATTATATCTTTTTTAATATATTATCATTTATAATTAAAATTTATATTTAAACATAAACATTTATGTAATTAAAAAATATTTTTACGTTTATATAATATATATTTGACGTATATAATATTAAAAACATTGATAAATTCGGAAAAAAAAAAAAAAAAAAAAAACCACCAATGTGGTTCGTATCGGTAGAAAACAACAACGGTAAACACAGAATAGCACCCACCAACTTTGATAAGTAGTGCTGGTACCGCTTAAAAGTTGATACCTGTTATATCGGTATTGGTCCATTAAGATAATCCGTACCAACAAAAGTCACCCTTTCATTTTAGCCTGAGCCCTCAGGCGCTCAACATTACTTCTGCCGCCTCGAACATTAAAATGTGAACAAATGTTATTATCGCTAAAACGCCATCGTGTCACTTACAATTAGCTAATTATAATTTTTAATTATGTAAAATTATGTTCTTAAGTAATAAATTATTATATAATTTTTTATTTTGAGATTAAATAATTATAAAATTATAATAAAAATTTTACATAAAATGACATATTCGTAAATAACTGAGATGTTAAGACCTAATTGCTATCCTAAAAACGTCCAGGCTTCTTGAATGCTCTTTCTAACCGCCAAAATAAAATTAACAGTGCACACTCAACACCAATATGCTTTCCGGTTCTCTCATATTCCCTTCGCCCCACCTCCTTAGGCGTCCTTATATATGTAGCTCTCCCTCCCTCTGTCTCACTCTCTCTCCTTTTTTTTCTGGCTTTGTTTTTGTCTCTCCCTATTCTCTGTTGCTGTTTTACACTTTTACTCTATTCTTCCAAGCGACGAAAGAATACTTCAGAAAGGTATCTCTCACTAAATGGCAATGTCGTTTGTTTCTCTCTCTAAAACCTTCCGCTGATCCTTTTTTTTCTTTTCTTTAGAATGTCGACTTTAAGATCTCTGCGAGACAGTCTAGATGATATGGAGGAAGCAGGGGCGGCTCCTCCGCCTTCTTCGACTCTCTCTGCCGGAGATAGTGAGAAGGAACTAGAAGCTTCGTCGGGAAAAGAGGTGAAATCAGCGGATTCTTTGATCGACCTTCAACAGAGAGAAGAGTGCATAATGCCGATTGATGAACAGATTTCGAAGACTCAGGAGAAAGAAGGTGATGAAGCCAGTGAGAAATCATCTGATTTTATCGTGTCTGAGAAGTCTAAGTTTACTGACAAATCTCTACATTCGGAGGAGAAAAAGATTTCTAAAGAAGCGGAAGAAGTTTCTGAATCTCTTGAGAAACCTTCGTCACGTTCCTTAGAATCTGACAACGTAAAATCAACTCATAAAGGAAAAACATCTCTAGAATCAAGCGAGGGAGAGAATCCAAATCTAGCAAAAGAGAAATGTGAAGATTCTGCTGGAAAAGGAGAGTCATATAAATCGAGGGAAGAAAATGAATCGACTGAAAAACCGGAAAAGCCAAAGAAGGTGGTCAGAGTGCAGAGCAACGAGAACATCTTTGATAGCGCCAGCGCCGCTTATATGACCTTGAAGCCGTGTGCTAGCGTAGGGACAAGTCTTGAGAACCTTGATCTGAATAGTATATTGTCTGCGATTAGATCGAACGGCAGTCATCCGGGGAGCGCACAGAACGGTGCGATGATGGAAGAAGCGTGGGAGATACTCCAGAAATCTTACGTATATTACAAAGGCAAGCCGGTGGGAACCCTCGCAGCTATGGATCCTATCGCTGAGGCTTTGAATTACAATCAGGTATAATTTGTTCAGTTCTTTGTTATCGTTTTTGTTTCTTCAAATTCAAAGCCGTCATTGTTTTGTTATGGTATTATTCTTTTCTTTTGTTTGAAAATGTTGCAGTAAAACTTCATTTCTCTTAGAAGGTTTATGCGCTGCACCTTTATTTAGTAGGCTTGTCAGGAGTATTGTATGTTGCGAATTTTACTTATTGCACTTTACTCTTTCTAATTTCTATAGCATTTTAAGAAATTTCTTTTGTTGAATGGTGTTAATGAAGTTCTTAATATGGAATTCATGAGAATCATCGATCTAATTCTTAGTCTTATTCTTTACTTATTTGACCAATGGTTATTTTACTTGCGCTGAAAGTAGCTGCGCCTTTTACTTTGTAATCCTTTCATTTCACCTGGAAAATATGGGGTCCAGTGTACACTTCATGACCAGCCTACGTGGATATGCAAATTTTCTGGGAATGCAGGGGATTGGAGTTGCAAGATAAATGAGTTGAGTTTCCTTTTAGCAGTTCAATAGAATGTTTGACTAATTGTGGTCTTTACTATTTTGAGTTGAAACTTATCGTGTTGTGAGTGGCATTCTAACTTATTTTAAAACAAACGTGGAAGAGAATTTTCCGTTCATGTAAAGATTGCACTTGCGGATGCTCGTAACGAGAGTAGTTAGTAACAACAGAAACGATTTTATTTTTGGCTTAGCTATTATTCAATCATAGCATTTCATGTTGAAGAAATTCACAGTGCGCTGTTTTTCTAGTTTGATAGCTAGCCCATGCCCCATATGTGATTACTCGAATGCAGTTGAATACCTTATTGCAGGGGTGCATTTTGCACTGACCCAGTATTCTTGCACCGTCTTATCTTGCAGGTTTTTGTAAGAGACTTTGTTCCTAGCGGCTTGGCCTGTCTAATGAGACCAACGAATGCTGGTGGTGATCCGGTGATGGTAAAGAACTTCCTGTTAAAGACGCTCCACCTCCAAGGTTGGGAGAAGAGGATAGACAACTTTACACTTGGAGAAGGTGTCATGCCCGCCAGTTTTAAAGTTCTTTATGATTCATATCGGCAGAAGGAAACCTTGGTTGCTGATTTTGGTGGCAGTGCAATCGGAAGAGTTGCGCCTGTTGACTCTGGGTTCTGGTGGATCATACTGCTAAGGTCATATACCAAATGCACGCATGACTATACACTTTCAGAAACGCCTGAGGTGCAGAGAGGAATGAAGCTGATACTTAATCTTTGCCTTTCTGATGGATTTGACACTTTTCCTACACTTCTGTGTGCAGATGGATGTAGCATGATCGATAGGAGGATGGTGAGTCATCTTGTTATCACAAAGTATCCTTCGACTTCTCTGCGGTATGCAGAAGTAAATGTTTAGAACAAGATCAGGAGTCAGGTGTTAAGACTGATTCATTGTCACTACTGCTCTAATTGTTAAGTATATAGCTTGCCAATCTAAGTTGGCAACATTCTAGTGTCCTTAGAACCTGTGATCTATCTGTGCCTGATTTTATCCTGGTCCTTGTCTAGTAGCAGAGAAGGCATGCTGGTCAATTTTATTTTGGTTCTGAACCTCGTTTCACCATGACAGTAATTGTACGGGCTTGTAGCACAGACGAATTCTTGCTTAATTTTCCGGATGAGCAATGACATTATTGCTTCCAATATATCATTGTAGTTGCTTGAACTCATTATATGTACTGGAATGCTTTGAGTTGCTTTGAGAGTTGGTTGGTTGCTGCTACTTTGGGATTTTTTTATTGCCCCGAGATTGATTGTAACGAGTGGAATTTAATGTGCTTGCACTTTGGGCAGGGAATTTATGGGTATCCTATTGAGATCCAAGCCCTCTTCTATTTTGCACTGAGGTGTGCAAGGCAGATGCTGAAACCAGAGCGAGATGGCAAGGAACTTATTGAGCGTATTGATAAGCGCATCACAGCTCTCAGTTTTCACATCCAAAAATACTACTGGCTTGATTTCACACAGTTGAACAACATATATCGTTACAAAACTGAGGAGTATTCCCACACTGCTGTCAATAAGTTTAATGTCATCCCTGAGTCCATCCCTGATTGGGTGTTCGATTTTATGCCTTTACGAGGGGGATATCTGATTGGTAATGTCAGCCCAGCTCGAATGGATTTCCGCTGGTTTTTAGTTGGAAACTGCATTGCAATCTTGAGTTCACTAGCTACACCTGCACAAGCAACAGCAATTATGGATTTGATTGAGGAGCGTTGGGAGGACTTGATAGGAGAGATGCCTTTGAAGATAGTTTATCCAGCCCTAAAGGGCCATGAATGGAGAACTGTCACTGGCTTTGATCCAAAGAATACACGATGGAGTTACCATAATGGTGGAACATGGCCAGGTATGTGTCATGAACGTAGAGTTCCATAGCATGTCATTTATGTTCTTTAATTTAATTTTTCCGTTGATAATGAAGGTTGTCTTTTTGCTAGCCATTGATCTTTAAATTAAGAAACTGTGGATTGATTTAGGACTTTAACTAGGATACAGATGTCCCTGGCTCATACTTTATTTTAGCAGGTTTAGATAAACTAATAGCACAGGAATTTAAGAATTTTTGTTTTGTTTTTTAATAATACTGCTTGACCTGGAGTTTTGAATATCTATGCAGCTCTGATATGGCTACTCACAGCAGCATGTATCAAGACCGGAAGGCCTCAAATTGCAAAACGAGCCATAGAGCTGATTGAACACCGCCTTTCCAAAGATGGGTGGCCTGAGTACTATGATGGTAAGGCCGGGCGTTATGTTGGGAAGCAAGCAAGAAAATATCAGACATGGAGCATTTCTGGCTACTTGGTCGCGAAGTTGATGATTGAGAACCCAGCCAACCTCCCGATAATCTCTCTTGAAGAAGATAAAAGGATTTCCAAGCCAAAGCTCACCCGCTCTATCTCATTCTAAGAAACAACAAGAGGAAGGATGTAATTGCGGTGAAAAGGATATTCTTGGAGACATTACATTAGCATTTTTTTTAAAAAAAATTTCAGACGGTTGCAAAAGTACCCAAATGTTCATATCGAGACAATTTAGGCCGTATAATTCACTTGCAATTGGATCTCAAAAGCCAATTCTTCTCAGCTGATGTTTGTTTCACAAAGCTGATGATTTATAGGTCAAGATAAGAAGTTGCATTATGCTATTATCGGTTGGTCCGAACAAAATAATTCCAAGGCCTAAAATTATTTGTTAAGCCCAAAACCAACAGCATAAATGAAGAAAAAAAAAAATTGTAGTAGATAAATGCGTAAATAACGGCGGCACCAATGCTCTCTTTACAGCTGGCGTAATAATGGGCAGAACCAAAACCAGCAATCCGTTATTTAAAGAAACAGAAAAAAAAAAAAATGAAATTGAAAAGAAAGGGGAAAAAAAAAAAGCAGCTCACGAAGAAAGTGTCGCTTCACAACTAACCGTCTTCCTCCTTTCTCTCTCACAAGGCCGATTAGTGATTAGCAAACATCTGTGGTAAAAAAAAGACTTCCTCTGAAAATTTTGATCAAATTTCGGCGATGGAAAGCTTCCTATCTTGCGACAAGCTAGATCGTATGGCTACCTGGGTTGGCACCAACATGGCCACTGCATTTTTCGCATCATTGGAGCGCTGCTCCTGTATTAATCTCAGCACCATCGATTTCGATGACGAAGAGGAAGCCAACGACTGCCCTCTCATGCTCACCAAACCCGTTGTCCAGGACGAACCTGTAACTGAATCCCACACCGAACCACACCGTCAATAAGCTCAACGTTTGATTAGTTCGTCTTCTAGGGTTTGTTCCTTATGTTTCTGTACTTTTCTTTTTTTTTTTGTTTTGTTGTATATGTGCCAAGAACGTATTAATCAATTCTCCTAAAGTTTGGGTAATAATTTGATGTAAATTTTTTTCCCTTTTCTGTTATTTGCATGGTAATTAATTCCCGTGGAATTTGTGAATTTCTTTCGAATTCTTACCTTTCTTTTTGTTTCCATAATTTGAAGATGATGCAACTTTACAGTTTTCAACTCATTTGGGAATACATCATGTTATTGTGATCTCACAAACTTTCTTTTTCGTTCGGGACACTGCGAACTTATTGATTAAGTCCATGTTTATTACTCCGAACAAGTGAATTAATTGTTATTATTGTTTTTAATTTACTAACAAAGTGTTTCTTTTAACTGAATTATTGAATGGCTAATACCAATCACTAGAATAGCTACATAATGTTCAATGTTAATGAATTTCGTTCTTGATATCTTCCTTTTTCCTTTTCTTCTTTTACTTGAAATTGGGTTTATTGGTGATTTTTCTTGACGATTCTGTGGAATTTCGAGCGGGGTTATTGCTATGTGCAGGTAAGTGACACATGAAGTGTAAATAGCGAGGGTATTATAAGTGATGGTGTTCTTTCACTAAGCTCTTTAACATGTTTTCTAAATCTTATTCAACGACTGAAACCAAGGAGGGAAGAGGTGCCGTAGTGAAAGTGCTCTTTCAGTTGTCGTTGCTAACATTGTATTGTTTTTGGGTCCCAGTTAATTGTGTATACATCGGAGCATTTGTGACCTGAAATTGTAATAATTTCAGTTGATATATTTCCTAACTTTGAATACAGATAAGACGGAGTTCATTGCTTCTCCTTTTTGGTGGAATTTATTGTGGCTATAGCTTTAATTATTTATCAATGATTCTATGGATAGATGAAATTGCAGACTTTGATAAAAGCTCTTTTCACTTAAGTATCTGGGAGAAATTTGTCACCCATTGTCTCTTTTGATTATTGATGCCTCATTTTCAATTTCAGAACCTCATAAATTAGAAGGTTGAGATTGAGCAAACTGTAGAGATTACTTAATGCTGTCTATTGAATCAAAAATATTTTAAGTTGATGTATTACATTCTAATGGTAGCAATATATTATTGTAAGTCAAATATTGTTTCTCAATCTAGTGTTCTTAAGAAATCTTCATTGTATAGATTCTATGGTCTAATATTCTGTGTCCAAAATTGTATTTATCATCTCTAGAGCCTTAACCAGGACTGGCATTAGTGTATATGCCACAAAACTTCTTGACAATATACAACAAAAAGAAATTAATGTGTTGGAAGGTACCAGCACTTATTCCTGTAAATGGACATCAGTTTTTTAGATTGGTGTCTACTTGTCTGCCTACCCTTTTGGGATTTCTGACCAGAAAAGGATGCAAGTTTATGAGGCCTGAGCATGCAATTCTATGCAGTAGATGCTCCTGATTCAGTATGTCTGCCGTGTGAAAGTATAATAACTAAATGAAAATAAAAAATCAAAATCAAAATAAATTCTGCACAGACCAAAGGTGTGTTAATTAAAAGCGATTTGATATAGAAAGGCTAAGTTCAGTGCTTTGAGTTTGAATTTACAGTGCCTTGCTCTTAATTTCATGTATGCCTCTTAACAGAGTCGGGTGAATCATGGCAAAGCTATTATTTATCCTTGGGTCTCTCCAACAAATCAACATCAAGACACAATGTTGGATAGTGTACAGCCTTGTTTGCTTCTGGTTAAGATCCTACTGCTTGGTAACTGAACCTTGCCTCATTTCGTCACTGGAAAAGCCAGACATCCTGTTGCCATGTGTTTTCTCTCTGCTGCATTTTCTTGAATTGCCAAAGGACTAGAAAGGAAAGTAAATGCGATTATCCTTTTATCTGGTAATAGGGAAAGGGTAATTTCTTCATGAATAAAATACATATTAGAATTGAGGAAGTTGCAAAAGTTGCTCAGAAAATTTCGTCTCCTGGTGCTTTAAGTTACATGATTGTTTATTATATCCTTACGACTTGGAGCACGTGACTGTCCTTGGAAGCTTTCCTATGCAGCAGGTAACTAGATTTTTGCACTCAAATGTGGTGGTTTGCTACTTTGGCACAATTTTTATGGAGGAACTTCTCGATGGCTGTTTCCTGAGCAAATCAAGCCAAGTGTAGAAAACACTTGGGGTACCTTGTCGCCTGTTTGTTTGATTGTAAGAATCTTATGATGAATTGTTTTAAACTTCTATGGCTGCTAGTATTTGTCAGAAATTGGATATTGGGTGGGATCATTATCATCATGGAATTGGAACTGAAATTACTGTGAATGTTTAACAATTGCAGATCAATAGCTGAACAGACAGTGACCAGAAATGAAGATTTCAATCCTGTTCTGGAATTTTAGCTTTCAGAAATATCAAGGGATGCAAGAAAGGTTAGTTTTAGCATTTCCCTTGAAATATGTTGTAAACCGAAAGCAGAGTTCATTAATAACAATTACGCTTACTGTTGCTTTTTGATTATAAATATTACCTCAATTTAACTATTTATTTCAATGTTTTCCAGAACAGAAGCTTGCCATTGGTACTGATTAGTTAACAGAAAATGACTCGCGATTGAATTGGATTATATCAGGAAAGCGGGAAGACTGGAGCAGCTTTCCCATTTGTGTTTGCAATCATAAGATGAAGACCTTTCCTAGAGAAACATTTTTTCCTCCTCATTTGTCCATTGTCATGCAACTCTTTTTTTGGAAATTAATTATAAAAAGGAGACTTGATTCAGTCTTACTGACTAATATTAATCTTCCAACATCCAGCTAACAAGTTAAATAATGAGCATGATAATGATACTGCTGCTATGATTACTGGGAACTCTTGCTTGTTGCTGCTGCTGCTACTTATTACACAAACCCAGACATGGAATTATTGTTGATCACTTTGTCTGAATCATAGTTTTCTGGTAAGCTTCCAGAGTGTTGTTACATGGTATTTATGTTGTTTTTCTATTACTAGAGGTTCTTTTTGTCCCTTATATTGGAATCTGGATATGAGATCATGGTCTCTCTACGTATATATTCCTTTTTATAAATTGAAAATTATTCATCTAACTTGAAAACTATAAGTAAGAAACAAGACTACTGATCAATGACCGTTAAATTTTTATTGCTTTGCATTGATGATTTATTTATTTTTTAAAATCATTAGACCATACTTCTCGTGGATATATGTTACCATATTAAGATTAGTTGAGATTTTTCGTATTAGATTTTTTTCTTCCACTTAACGTAAAGCATCTTTTTTATTATAAAAAAATTTGGATGAGACAATGCTACTCCATTCCAGGGTTATTGCATGCTGCAAGTTTCAACCAGGACTTACATTGAACTTAAGGATCGTCCACCAAAGGATTTGAATTTTACGAGTGAAGAATTCGAATCTTAACAACTTAATCAACCCCTATCAGGTAAAGCATTGTTTACCAATAATCCCTGCTTCAAGTTCCAGTTATTCGGTACTTAATAAGTATGTATAAAGATTGGATTAATTATTATTCAAGAGAAAATAAAGGAATAATAATGTAGTGTACCTTGAGTCGTTTTTTTGAAGGGGGGGGGGGGAAGGTAAATTTGTGTACCTTCAGTCGTTTCTAAAAGATATCACACTTTATTCCCTTCCACACTCAAAAAATTTTACTACTGCCTTTATTTCTTACAGTTACCCTGTTTTTCATAGATTCGATTCTTTGTGTTAGGAGTTTCTAATTTTCAAATTTTATCAGAAATGTGCTTGAGCTTTACTCTAATAATTAATTAATTAATTACTTCATGAAAACAAAACAAACACACAATCAAACCAACTTTCCAGTTTTAGATTTTTTTTTTTTTTTTTAAAAGGAAGGGGGAGGTAGTAATAGTAACTAAACAGGACAGCATGCATATATGCATCATAGATTCTCTATTTAATTAAGGGGTAAGTGAAAACTATATATAAGTTTCAGTTAAGAAGTCTTTTGTATTGTAATATTCAAATTAAGAGTTGAAAATCTCTTCTTGATTATTATTATTATTATTATTAAAGTTAGTTA
Organism: Adansonia grandidieri; assembly: GCA_038382065.1. Lineage (NCBI taxonomy): Eukaryota > Viridiplantae > Streptophyta > Magnoliopsida > Malvales > Malvaceae > Adansonia > Adansonia grandidieri. The sequence goes on from JBBYHK010000004.1 coordinate 8,304,135, forward strand.
TGCTGTTGCCTGTAGTATCCATTTTACAGCGTTATAAAATTATGAAGAATTAAGCTTATCAAGCCTAAACTTTTTTGTCTCAGCCTTGCATTCCAATGAGAATCTATGCATTCATAATCCTCATATATAAAAACCATAACAAATTAATGCATGCATGTCATGTTGTCTGAGATTAAGGTGTTGATATATTACCTTAAACCATTTTTTTCTTTCAAAAAAAAAAAAAAACCCGAAGGTCTTTGCAACAGTTAGAATCTTCAATTAAATAATGAGTTAGCTGTTGCATGGGAATATTATTTACACTATAAATTAGAAGGCATTAGTCAATATACTTAAAATTGTGGTTTTGGTCATTTTCCTCTACTTTAACGCGGACACTCTTTAGGCCAACTGCTCCCTTTAGGTCAGGTCTGGTGATTTATATTAATTAAATCCCAAAACTTTTGCCACAGGAGGAAAAAAAAAAAAGCAGCTGAGCTGGCCTCGAATCTGACATTAGCAGAAAAGAGAACAGCTGCTTGAAATTTGTGAAGAAAGCAACACCGCTGATAGAAGCACACACGCATGGCCTGGCCTGGCCTGTAGCGTGACATGGAAGTTACAAGTTCATGCCCTTGCGATGTGGGCACCATCATCCAATGACTCCCAACAACATACCCTTTTTTCTCTTAGATTGGGAACTATTTAGTGTCTGTACAGCTGCTGCAATCAACGTATCAACTTTAAGCAATGCTAGCTCAATTTCTTAGTTTTTGTTCTTTCAATAATAAAGCATTCATCTTTCCTTTTAAATCAGTAATAAAGTACTAAATTTTATCTGAAAATTATGGTTTAACTTGATTTAAAAAAAAAAAACAATGTTTAGAATAAAAGTTAAGATGTGTACATAATATTGTTAAACAAAGTGATGACTGTACAGTGACAGCAACCAATTTACCAATGGAGAAGGAATTTGAGGGATCAAATCATATATAGGGTTCCATTTCCATTCATGTAGGGTGAATATGATGGGTCATGCCATAAGTAAACGTGCCAGAAAATCATATCCAAGGTCCCTAGCTCAATAAATAGGGAAAAAAAAAAGATTCTGAAGTAGAAGACAGCTTTGGAAGTTCATACCGTAGAGGCTGAAGAATGCTCCTTTCTTCGGCCTTTCCCTTCTCAGAAAAAAAAAAAAAAAAGCGAAGGTTTAGGAAGGCGTGTTGCAAGTTTGCTTATGATTATGTAGAAGTCAGATGTCTAAAAAAAGCACAACAAACAAACAAATCCATCCTTTGCTCGGCTTTGCTTTTGTTTGATTTGAGTATTACAGAACTGAGATGATTGGTCCAATCGGTTGCCTTTCGTAGCTTTTCTTTTGCTGCTTTTACTTATTATTATTTCTCTTCAATCGCCATTCGTCCATAGGCAACTGCCGAGACATACACATAAATGAAATATTGATATCTTTAAAAAACAAGAAGATATATAAAAAGAATATAATGTACAAATTGATATTACACGAATATCGTCCATTAAAAGAAATGTTATGTTGTTTTCATGCAAGACTATGGTAATGAGCTTTCGGCCTTGGGGGTTTCCGCATTCGAATCACGAGATACATATTCCTGGTTTGGATCACTTGAGCAAAATATAAAAAGTTTAACCACTATTTGGAAAATAAAATATTTGTCCGTATTGCTAAGCTTTCAGGGCTGAACGTACTGAAAACCTTGTTGTATTAACTGGTTTTCAAGTGTCAATGTCATAGGTTATATATAATAAAGGAAGACATGCTTATACGTGGAAACTAAGATAATATAGGACAAACATACATGACAAGAGAGTAGAGAGAACTAGGTATTGAGGTGGGGTTTGAATCTAGATTGTGAAGTGCATTTTTTTTTCAGTCAAACCACATAATTTTACTGGGAAAACGTGACAGATTGTGAATCAAAATAAAAAAGATAATCTGCTTTTCCCTGTTAATTAAAGACAGAGAGATGGCTGGGGTCACACTGAATAATCACGCCCCCAACATATTATAATCACCAAACCATGTTAGAGGAATCATGAAAGCTGACAAACATAATTCGCCCAGACAAACTCTTTCTACTTTTAGCTTCCATGGTTGAAAACATAAAATATTATATGGTTCACCCTTTTAAATTGGCCCCCTCCTCTCCAACCCTCCCTCCTGTTAACTCTATCTCTCTCGTTTTGTTTCTCACTCCAAAATGGCTAACTTAGTCCTTTTTCTATGCTTAAGCTTGTCAATGTCAGCCTATCTCCAAGCTTTCCCTGCTATGGCACATGAGTGGCCTGGAGGGGGGTCGACAATGTTCTATGATTTCAAGGTCCAATCCCTTCATCATTTCTCTGGGAATAATGTGCTAATGCTATACAATTATGAACTATCTCAATTTTCTTAATTATGTGTTTCTAACTGTAAGGTTTTCATTGCAATTAGGTACAAACCCTGAGAGTTTCTAAACTGTGTAACACCAAAGAGATTGTGACCATCAACAAAATGTTCCCAGGACCTGTAGTTTACGCCCGAGAGGATGATAGAATCATCGTCAAGGTCACCAATGAGACCCCCTACAATGCCACAATCCACTGGTATTTTCTTAAATAATTTTATGAAGAAGATTACAAATTAATCAGAAAAGTCCAGAACTCTACAGATTATATGTCATTTATTAATCATTGCAGCTTATTTTTCCAGGCATGGAGTCAGGCAGAAGCTATCATGCTGGTTCGATGGTCCATCTTACATTACCCAGTGTCCCATTCAAGCTGGCCAGACTTTCACATACGAGTTCACATTGGTGAAGCAGAAGGGCACATTTTTCTGGCATGCCCATGTTTCTTGGCTTAGAGCCACAGTTTATGGCGCCATTGTCGTGTATCCTAAGACAGGGGTCCCTTACCCTTTCAAGCACCCTTACGAAGAACATATCGTAATCCTAGGTATATGATCTCCTTTAATCCAATATACTGAAATGTTGTAAATAATGTGATTTGAATATGTTTGAATCTGATGATCACCTGGAAATTTGGCAGGGGAGTATTGGCTGAGAGATGTAGTACAACTCGAGCAGCAAGTTTTAGCAAGCGGGGGAGCTGCTCCACCAGCTGATGCATTCACCATTAACGGTCACCCAGGCCCTAACTACAATTGCTCCAGAAATGGTATAAACATATTTAAACCCTAATTCTTTATCGTATAATTACATTTGATATCTGATAATATAATTATTGGTGTGCAGATGTCTACAAGATCGATGTAGTTCGTGGGAAGACATATTTGCTGAGGCTAGTCAACGCAGGATTAAACATGGAGAACTTCTTTGCAATAGCTCATCATAAATTAACAATTGTGGAGGCTGATGCTGAGTACACCAAGTCATTCACCACGGACCGTGTAATGCTGGGACCAGGGCAGACCATGAATGTCCTTGTCACAGCTGATCAGCCCATAGGAAAGTACTCCATGGCCATGGGACCTTACATGTCTGCCCAGAATATTGCATTCCAAAACATAACAGCCATTGCTTACTTCCAATACTTAGGTGCTGTGCCTAACAGTCTATCATTACCAGCTAAATTGCCAAGCTTTAATGATAATCTTGCTGTAAAGACAGTCATGGATGGTCTTAAAAGCCTTAATCCTGTTAATGTTCCTAAAGAGATCGATGCTAGCCTGTTTGTCACTGTGGGATTAAATGTCAACAAATGCCGGTCCAAGACACCGCAGCAGAACTGCCAAGGCCCAAACAATGGGACTTTTGCAGCTTCCATGAACAATATAAGCTTTGTCAAACCTACTATTTCTGTTTTGGAAGCTTACCATAAGAAGATTGGTGGTCAGTTCACCGAGGACTTCCCTGGCGCACCCCTTCAATTCTATGACTTTGTCAACGGGGCACCAAACAATGCTCCTAATAACACACAGGCCATCAATGGAACTAGGACCAAGGTCATCGAATTTGGAAGCAGGGTGCAGATTATCTTCCAGGACACTGGCACTGTCACCACTGAAAACCACCCAATTCATCTTCATGGGTACAGCTTCTATGTTGTAGGATATGGTATGGGGAATTTCGATCCGCAGACTGCAAACTTCAACTTGATTGATCCTCCTTATATGAACACAATTGGAGTCCCAGTAGGAGGATGGGCGGCAATCCGATTTGTCGCTGACAATCCAGGTAAAGATTTTTTTTTTTTCCTTTTACAATAAAAATTACAACCCAAATTTAAGATCATTTTTAGTATTACATGGCTGTTCACTAAATAAACTGGATTCAATTGTTGTGTCCCATGTAGGGGTTTGGTTCATGCATTGCCACTTAGACATACACCAGTCATGGGGACTAGGTGCGGTATTGATAGTAGAGAATGGAGAAGGAGAGCTGGAGACTCTGCCTCATCCTCCTGCAGATCTACCGCGGTGCTAAGTCCCTTTGGATTGAATAAATAATGAATTTCTATCATCTTTCTGATCAAGGATTTGTTTTTGGTGCAAGTATGTTATACATATATATATGCCATGTTCCATTTCTTTGAGGTCATCAAATTGCATATGTAAAGAAGTCAAGATTGGAGGAATAAAACCCCAAATTTATTTCCATTTCATTTCTGGGCAAGCCCCCAAGTCTAGCGATGATGGCATTATAGATGAAAATATCAAATTCCTAACAAAGCGCTAGCGCAAGCAACTAAGAATCAGTATTCAAGAACAACTTACATAAACTGCCTCTGCAAAATATCATGTAAAACAAACTGAGATAATAAAGATAAATGCCTGTCACTAGCTTTTCATATGAGCCTGCACTGCATTAAACGAGTACTAATAAAAAGACCATTATATCTCAAACGGATTGGGGTGTACCTTAAACAAATGCAGCTTCACCTTTATCCATCCATCATTCAAATTCAACCCTTAAGAGCTCATCTGATCCATTGTATCGTGGGCTTTCAGGGGGGGAATAGGAAAAATATTGCCCACTTAAGATTTTAAGCTCGACAATCCACCTAATCATACTGTGAAGCAACTAACAGATTAAAAGAAGAACACTCTATGAAGTAATATGTAGCTGAGATAGAGAGTTGAAATGATAGGCAGGGATTTTTATGTTTATTCAGCAAATTAAGTCTCTAATTACTATAACGCATGTAGTACAATAAACTGGAAAATGGTACTATATTACACATGAGCATATAATAATTAATCATAGAGCCAAAGTTTCAGCAAATTTCCAAGCATCAGCAAGTCTTATCTAATAAGCAATGGGAGGATGCAAACAAGAGTAGGAACATCATTTCATAAAAAATATAGATGTTTCACTAACTAAAGACCCTATAAGCTTGATCCAAACAAAGTTTATAGGTTTAGATCGATTCGGCCACAATTATTATTTAATATATAAATATTAATATAAAAATAATATTTTAATAATATAATGAATAGTAAAATAAGTATTTCCTCGATCAAAGTAATCATTTAACTGAAACATGCACTTGGTGGATATAAAGCCTCTGATTTTTCTTCAAATTCACATAATCGATCTGCAAAATTATGAGAAAATTTCTAAAAATTATCATTGAAGCAATAACATGAAGAAATTAATATAGCCCCTTATCCCTCACCCGTTTCTACCTCAAACATTTTCTTTTTTTTTTTCCCCGATTTTTAAAGAATTTAACTGTAAGTGTAGACAATATATTAACCTGATGAGGATCTAGAACCAGTAAACAAAATGCACCAACTGGGTCTGTTGTTTTTATTAATTATATTTATCTTTTATTTAATATTTAAATATTTTAATTAAATCCATCAATGCAACCAACTAAACTTGAGCTAATAAAAAAATTACGCCAATTTAATTTTCAATCCGATTATTTCATCACCGCTTCCGTACAAGCAATATGGGGCTCATATTTTTGGGAAGATGATACTGGAATTCGAGTTTTTCTGTTGATCGTAAGTCGGTTATTAAGAAGTTTCAACTCTGGCCTTGGCCTGTTCATTACCATGCAAATTCTCAATTTTCATATACAAATTTATATATTCATCGACTTGAACCCACACCCACACCCACACCCACGCGCACGCACATATATATATATATATATATATATATAAGTACATGATATGTTCCCGTTTACCACCAAGTATTTCTAGCTATAAGGTCAGCACGTGAGATTCACTTCCTGCCAACTTTATTGGGAGAAAATTAATAGTAAACCTTGACATCCGCGTAAGTAATTGCCAAGAACAAAATCCCACTTTTTGATTTGTTCTTTTCTTCGATCTGATCAGTAACGATTGGAAAAAGAATCCAACTGGACATGTTCTACGGTTGTCGTCTTCAGAAGCTGCAGATACTCTTCGTAAAGTTTCCTTAGAGAACTATTATCTTCATGATTTGCTGCTGGTACATGAGAGTACTGGCACTCGAAATTTGAGCCGTTAACAAAATCATGATCATCATTAGCAAGAAAGCCGCCCGTCCTATATATTTCATCAACGTTGACATGTTCTGACCTAGGGAACTGTACAACTTCTGTACCTACGCCTCCCTGTCCTCCTTGGCTCGAAGACACTGTTGTAAATGTATTATAATTGCATTAGTTAACGCTGTCATTTGTTGGTAAAGAGAAGAAGTTGGCACCCTAAAGGGTTTGGGGAGATGGACTTTGGGATTTTCTTGCTCATCTAGTTTTGCTTTGCTGATCTTGTTTTTCAGCTTCTTGGTGGTGTTTTTTCTCTTCTTCCTCACTTTTTGAAGCACTACTATAGTTTCTTGTGGGTTTTAGGGTCAGTTCCTTGGCTTAGAAGTCTTCTGCTGAGATGGGTGTTCAAGTAATTCTTAATCTCGTTATCGGTTCAACCAGGAAGCCTTACCGGCAATGAGGGACCATCGATTGCCAGGAAGGGAATGTAATCTGATGGTAAGATCTTCTTCATCCGGAGTTATATTCCCTCTCTTAATATATGGTCTAAGATAGTTCATCCATCTCAGCCTGCAACTCTTTCCACACCTAAGTAACCCTACAAATTAACCATTAACGAATACATTATGCACCTCTTGACAAAATTTGGCAAGAAAAGAAATTATAGAATTTTTTAATTACCAGCTTTCTTAGGAAGGTATCTCCAGCGACCATCACCGTGAACTTGAATGTAGTTGACTAGCACTGGGTCTTCTCTCGTTGTCCATGGACCTCTATGCAGCCCTACTTTAGAACAAGAAGGAGCCCCTCCCATATATATATTGCTTTATTTCACCTACTCAAACACCCAAATGCTTTGGCTAACGCCTTTTTTAACCCTTCAGTAAAAGACATGAATATTTATACGCCTCGGACCAGATTATTATCAGATCATACATTTTTAAAGTACACAAAAAAAAAATAAAATATATAGCATGAAAAAAGAGTACGGATATAATATGAATATGATAATACGTTATAATATATATAATATTAATTATTATTGTATCAAAATTTATATAAATATATGATATCTTAAATAAAATTACAACATAAAAAATACAAGATAACAATACAAATGTGCAAATTACCATATCTAATTGCCATGAATCCTTACATGGCTGCTGCTGATCAATAACGGCCGGCCATCACAGGGAAAGTGTAAACTCAAATCAAAATCAAACTGCTTCTCATTGCCATCTTTTTTGTTTAATACATATTAATCATTTGCAGCATAACTGTAGAATTAACTATATTAATTCAATAATTAATGTCCTTAATTATGGGAGGGAGAAGATTCCAATTACCAAATTCCCGAAAATGATTAAGAAGTAGAGCGCGTGACAGTGCTGCAGACTTCAGAACCAAGGGGAAATTAAGAAGCAGGGCCAGGGCCAGGGCCAATGGTTTATTGAAAGGCGTGCGGCAAGTTGTGTGCAGCTAATCTTTCTGCTTCAGCATGTTCAATTTTGGTGATTGGAGGTGGCTTTCCATAATTTGTTCTAACAACTGCAACCAAAGTTATACATACTAGTAGTATTACTAGTTACAATATATTGATTGATTGTCGTATTTTGAGAGTTGAGACTTCGGGGGTTTCGACCAAGTTTTTTTTTTTTATTATCTAAGTACTCAAAAATTCACGTGATGGATGTAATGGAGGAATAAACACCAAGCAAAGTAGAGAAAAAAATAAAATATAATTAGTACGCTCGCTCACTCTTGCAAGTGCAAATATATCTTTCTCATCTCTTTGCAAGAACACGACACGAGTTAATATTGAAATTTGCCTCTCATCAAAGCTACCAGTGAAACACGTAAATGCACCAACTTTTGATTCCTTTTAATTAAACCAAAAAAAAAACCTCCTAATGTATTTCATGTGTCTTAATTAAGTTCCTATAAAGCCCTTATCTTCTAATTTCTACTTATATAAGTTATTATTTAAAATGAAAAGTTAATTTATATTAGAGGTTTATTTAAGTATAAATTAAAAATTAAAAATTTATTCCAATACAAGTTAAAGATTAGGCTTATTTGTTATAAAATAAATGTTAATGACTTATTTGAGTATGATAGAAGTATGAAAGGCAAAAGTTAAGAGATTTGTTTTTGACTTTATTTTAACAATATTCATGAACGGTCAGCGCCTATCGTGGCAAATGACAACAACACTACATGCCACTGGAAATGGTGTTATTCCAGCTGAAGCCCCTGGCATATTCCCCACTGATCGCCCTGAAAATGAATCTCCCACATGCACCAGTAAAAAGTTATTACTACTACTAGCAATAAAAAATACAAAAAAAGAAGAGAGCTTTGATTTCTTTTCTTGACCTTCAATAGTATTATATTTCTGGGACATTTTAGTGATTGAGATTTGTGATGCTCAAAACAGTTGAATAAAAGCCACAACTGAATCTGATTTCTGAATAATAAGCAATGAGACTCACAAATGACGAGAAAATCCACCAGCTTCAACGACTGCAGCCTTTCATTGAAATCAGTGGCAGGCAGGGCTAGGCCCTCTTGCGGTCCAAGAAAATTGGTTCTTAGGCCCTTATTAATTCCTATGCCACTGACGCATGGGTAAATCCATTTTTTTCTTTCCAAGGACTTAAAATAGAAAATTCTAATTTCGTTATCTTTGTTCATGATCCACTTTTGGTTCTTCAAAATATAATTTAGAACAAAAGTTATAGATCAGGAAACAATGGTAATAATGCCTAAAACCTTAATCCCTCTCTTTTTTTCCCTTTTTTCTCAATAGAACATCTACTCCTCTATCTTAATCCATTTACTCTCTTTTCCTTACCTCAGACCTACAAAAGGGAAAAAAATTATGGAGATGATAAAGAGTTCAAAAAATTTTCTTCAAAGATTATAACGTTGGTAGTTCAAACTTTGAGCAATTTTTGCCATATCTCCTCATTGCATCACTTACTTTCCATCTCAATGCATCGTTAACATATCCAATTAGTTAAGAAGCTACCAAAGTGGCAAGTGGCAACTAACTTTGGATATGATATTAATTAAATTTGGCAAACAACTACCTACCTCGAAATTTGCATACCACATCAACATCATGGAGGATTCGAATTTGTGAATCAGCAGAAGTGACCACCAATTTATCTGGGTCCCCAGGTGCAAACTACAAGATAATCCATCTAATTAACTTTCAAATGCTTTGAAGCATGCTTGAGCACATCGATATTTTAACAGTAGAATGAGGGAAAAAAATATGGTAATGGTCAATAACTGGAAACCACTTATCCTACCGCATTATGATTCCTTCTTACTCAGTAAACATATTTGAGCATTAAGTTGCAGACAGTTATCTGATTCATGTAAATAAACCAGTTAGTGTTTTCCAAACAAATTAACCTTCAAAAAGGCATCTATTATAGGTTTGGCAGAAAACATTTGGAGTTTGGAGATAAATAACGTAAATCACCCGTCAACACTAAAATGGTGCCAATCACAAGCACCAAAAAAAAAAAAAAAAATTGAGCTTACATAAAATGGAAGCCACAAATATGAAACAATAAGGTTCCCCTGAAAGTCCAAAGAAGGAATTTCAAAAGGGAAGATCTCCAACATTCCCCCTCAAATTGCAAAGTAAATCCAAGTTATCAATTAACAAATTTTGATGCACAATTTCAATAAAGGGTTAAATTCATTCATCAAAAACAAAGCCAAGTGTTATTAGCAGGCAGCAGATAATCTTTTCCTTTCCTCTTGCTCTCCGTGGGTCCACCAAAATTTAAGGTTTCAGACACAGATAGATTGTTCAACAAAAAAGGATAAATATAAAAGTTTCTAATTTCCTACAGCCAAGCAATATTGTGATTGATATCCTCGCAACATTCTATTTCAATGTATTGAAAATGGTCAAGTTTAAGAAGAATATGATAATAGTCCAATCAACTGGTAAAAAACGAGTAAAGGTCACCGGATCCTAGAATAGCATTACCATATATATTGAACAATAAACAAGTTTTCATAAAAGGGACCAGGAAATTAAAGATATACCTGAAGCATCATAAAAGCGGGAATTGCCATTCATTGTGGCAACAACTGCACCCTGTAGAAAAAAGGAATTAATGAACTTAAAATCCTAAAACCTGATTGCTAAATAAAATGGTAAAGAAAATCTCCATTGAACCTTTCCATCAGGACGATAACAACAGCTGTAACAATATCCGTCACGTCAGTCCAATCAACAACCTGACAACCTGGAATTGACCAGATGCGCACTTTCCCATCTATGGAACCACTTATGAAGTAATCATCATCCACAGGATTAAACTGAACGCATGTTACTGTATCACGGAGCAATAAGAATATAGAACAATTATAATGGTACAAATCAAGTGTCCATGGTGATTGCTGACCTTAGTATACATTTCTATACCCACAACTCAAGCATGGGTGGAACTATATCACCATAATTATTGTGGGAAAATACTTTTTGGCATTCGTCATATCCAACTTGCCACAAGCGAACTGTCTTATCAACAGAGGATGACAGAATACGCTGCAATACATAAATCTTAATTACAAACCCAAATAAATTCTAGCAAATGATAGCAAATGGTTTCAGACTTCAGAGCAATTACTGACCTTATTCTTAGACCAAGAGAGGTCCAAGACCTCACCACAATGCCCATGGAACTCTTGGATAAGTTAATCCAAAATTCGAAAAAATTTATGAGGGAAAATGACACAAGTTGAGTCCGCAAATTTTCTTCACACTCTTTGATTTGACTTTTTTCTCTTTCTCTGCGTGGAGAGGAACTACTTCAGACTAGTTATTTACTGTGAGGTAGACATATGGAGGATTGATATCATGGATGTCAGAATTACCTGATCTTTCAGACTCCAAAACTTGCCACACACGCACAACACAATCTTCACCTGCACATGCAAGATACTGACCATCAGGGCCAAATTTCATTGTCAAGATTGGCCCCTCATGGCTTGGATCTCTTGCCCTGTGTAAAGAGCTGAGAACTCCTTTGACTGCTTGTTGTAAGATCTAACTCGAACCATTCGAATCCTAGCCTCTGCATTTGAATAAAAATCATTGAATATCATACAAGCAGATTCAACCTGCCGATCAACAATGCAAGCAACAGAACCTAATTGCTTAAGCAATCCCCTTATTCCCTGCTGCTTTCTTTCTGGCCCTAAATTGGAGAACGCTTTGACTTCCCGACGCATTGCTTGTTGAACTAGAGGGGATAAGCCAAGCTTCCTTCCAAATTCATCAACGGTAAGCAAATGATTAGAACCGACTTCCCGCAGTCTCCTGAACATGCCATCCTTACTAAGTTCATCCACAAGGAACTCTGTCCCATCATCCAAATTCTTAATCCTAAACACAAGATTGTCATCCAATGCCCATCTAACAACTCCCTGATATCATTTAACCAACAAGACATGGAATACTGACTTGACAAAAAACCAATCATCAAAGTTCGATGATCCTAAGGCTGCTCCACTGTTCTCCATAATCCTATCAGTCTCCACTTCAATTTCATCACAACACACGTTAGATGGACCTTCCCTTGCAGTCTGATCTACACTTAAACCCATCCATTTTAGGAATTTATCACGTCGCTCATGAATGCTGCTAAAGTTTTTAATCCAAATTTCAAATCCAGTGTTAGCCTGCATTGAATTGAACGATGTAGTGTACTCAGAATCAGAATTCTCTGGACAATCGGATCCTGAATCAGATACAGAGGTGATGTCTTCACGGGTGTCAAAAAATTGATCTTTTGCTTGACTTAAACTCCCCATCATTAACTCATTAGTTCAACCCATGAAAACTCACCCTCCCACCTAAATTGTCTTCTCACAAAAACCCTAGCCTACATGGATAACATGAGAAACAAAAATAAAAAAACCCCACAAATAAAAGGAAGAAAATAAAAACAAAAGAAAAACATATATTTCATTTTTAGAACTAAAAACTAATACCCAAAAACACAGATCCCAACTAAAACCCACTGTAAATAATAAGAAAATATAAAGTTTTAACAGCTTTAAACCAAAACCCTAATCTCAAAAACAATTTTTAACAAACAGATTAGTGCCAAGTGAAATAAAGCAAGGAAGCAAATGATAAACAACAAACTTTGAATGAATAGATTAATAAGTTTTTTTTCTTTTTTGCTTTTGTATAGAAGAAATAAATATAATAGGAAAAAAAAAAGTGATTTGCGGGTTTGGGCACCGGGGTTTTTAAGGAAAAGTCCGTCAAAGCCCCAGATAGCGCTTATTCATATCTCAAGTTCTCAACCATCACTAATTCACCTTTGACACCTTCCCATAGGGATTTCCAGTTAGAGAGAGAGAGAGAGCGAAGATTAAAGTGTGTTTTTAATTAAAAACAAAAACAACAAAAAAAAAATGGGAAGTAGTAAAATAAAAGGAAAATCTCGAAACTCTTTTTATTTAATCAAAATAGTTGAACTCTTTCCTATCAATTTAAATATTTAAAATAATTAGTTACCCAACTTAAAACTTCGTAAAAAAAAAAATATGGGTTTTTGTATGACTTTACCTTTCTTCTCATGCAAATGCAATTATGAATTATAATAATATTGGCAACTCAAAATTACTTTACCTAACCGCTGTAACAATGCAAAATTGCGCATTCATGGATTTCAAAAGAGATTTCATTTATGAATTTAGTATAATTGTTATATAAACCTTTATTTTCCTTCATTTATTTGTTTAAGACAAAAAATTATAAGTATTAAAATTAAAATTTTAAAATTTTAAAATATTAATTAATTATGTAAATTAATTAAATTGAATTTCGAGTTATTTTTATTGAGTTTTATTGTGCAACAGAATTCTAAAGCCAAGACCAGCCAACAGCCGGTAACTACAGCGCAAAACCTATACCCAGAATTGATAATGTACAGAAAAATGCGTGCTTATCCAAAACTAAGGGAATAAAACAAATACCTTTATGTAACAAATCAGTTACTATTTTTGGAGTTAAAGGATGTTTTTTTCTCCATCAAGATTCAGTTAGTTAGTTAAAGAAATCCAAAAGCATGATGCCCGGCTTGATGCTCAGTCGGCAGATTAATTTTCGTAATAATAATGTAGGAAATCTCGTATGCTAAATGCAAGCAGCTGTCTGCTGCTGAAGCAGCAACTAGCCCGAATTTCAAGCCATCGCAAGGCTTTATATAAAGTAATAAACGGTTGTCTTTAACTAATATAGCCACTGATTTTATTAATATAAATAAATATATAAATATGTTAAAATTTATATAATATAAATTATTAATATTTTAAAATTTAAATAAATATATAATATTTTAATTATAATAATAATATATAAATATAAACAAATATCACGTAAATATACAAATTATTAAATTTTTAATCATTAAGGGCAAATAAACATATTATAAGTATAACAGTACAAACAAAGCAGTATTCTTGCACAAGCCTGATAAATGATAATGTTGTTTCTCGATATACAGACACCAGATTCGTTATTTCCTTATACTTTGAAAATTTGACTTGATGCTTTTTTCCCCTAATTTTACCTATCCCATATTCAAAATTTCCTTAGTTTCCTAGACATATTTATATATATAAAAAATATTCAAATGTTAAAAATTATATATTGTTAGATTGTAATCAAATTAAACATAGGTGTTTTTGATAAATTAAAAAAAATTAAATGCTGAAATTTTAGTACTTAATTCATAAGCAATTAATCTGTATTATAAAACAGTTTGGATAGTTACTAAAAATTAAGTATGAAATCTAATTATATTGTTTAAATTATTCATTTCGGAAATTTTAACCTTATTAACATAACATTTTATTATTTTCGGATATTTGTGTATGAAATTTAAAAGGTATAATTCAAATATATCATTTTTTGGTAAAAAAATTAATAATTTGATTTAAATATAATTATTTAAAAAATATAATTACCTTAACATGTTCTTTGTTAATTTTGATGGTTTTAAGTAATAGTATGAAGAAAAAGAAAATTAAAAAGTTATAGACTTACAATGACATTGTTATACATAATATACTATATGAAATAAAATATCTAAAATCATATAGCCCAAACAGTAAACAAAGAAGAAAAAAAAAAGCGAAAATTTTAAGAGTGGGGACGATATATAATTAATTATATGATTAATTGCTGTTTTAAGGTTTGTTTCTCTTTTATAAAATCCAACCTTCAGGTCATAGATACCTATGCAATTAAACTAGCTTAATTAGGAGTATTGTAATTAAGAAGAAAAAAGGCAGCAAAATATTCTTTTCGATTAGTAATGATTTTGATGTGGTTCGATTTATCATGTAAATAGTGAAGAAAAGAATGGAATAAGCGAATATATACCTTTTGATTTATTTTTTTTATTGCTTGAAAATGTTTCTTTTTTTTTTTTTTTTATCTATAACATTAAATTTAATTAAAAAAATTATTATCAGTATAAATCATGTTATACTTATACATACCTATTTTCATTTTTTTATCATGTTAAATTGCCAATTAAGCTCAAACCCACACCTTTGTCTTTAGTGGCCTAATTGATATCAAGCTTATTAATCTTTAATTTTGAATATTATTTATTCAGCACAAAATATTGTAAATTCGAAAGCAAGTTCACATGTTAATTATGGTTCGATTCAAGACTATTTGCTAAGTGGGTAGAATTAGTAAAATAATAAATTACTTTGGGCTTTGGGAATTAGTTTTCTCAAAATAAACATTATTCTTAAAAATAAAATATTTTATATTGTTTGGATAATATTATGAAAAATATTTTTATTTATTCGATAATAAAATGAAAATTAATTTTCTTTTTTTTTTTTATTTGAGAGATTCTTATTGAGATGTTTACACATTAGAACTCCAAAATTTTTAATTTATGCAACAAAATTTTCAACTAAATAAAAACAATGATTAATCGCTTTCTGGACCAATATCAATATATTTTTTTTAAAAAAAAATGAGAATTCTAGTTGATTTAAGTTTTTAATTAAAAAATAAAATTTGATAATTAATTCAATTTTTTCCTTATTTTTTTCCATAAAATCTTTAGTCATAATAGCATTAACCATCTCTCTCAAATCACTATGTCAAATTCAAACCCACATTCCTTTTTCCACCTAAAACTTTTAGAGTTTAAATATTATAATTATGATAATTTGATCATTATTTGTATTTTACATGTATTTTCAGTTTCCTGTTTCACAAAAATGACGTAATATTTAATGTTTGATTTGACATTTAATTTTAAAAATCATTTTTTCCCCACCACCACCACCTAATTATTTTATCTTAGTATTTTTTAACTTAAATATTTTTCATGTCTCGTGCTGCTACCCCCCTGCCAAACCCACACGTATAATAATGTTCTTACTGCCCCAGTGCCCACCTCACTCGAAAAGGATTTTTTTTTCTTAATTTAAACAATTTATTTCCCATAATTCTGCAATAATATGTGAGTTACGCATGTTCACTTACAGTTATTATCATACGACAACAAAAGCAACACATATTAGTACATTAAACAATGTCGTTTTAATAAAATAAAATCTATTGATATTTACTTTTAATTTTATTTTTAAACATTTTAATAAAATGACATTACAGTATCATCGATAATATATCTATACATTAAATATAAAACTTTATTGTTTACTCCCCATCAAAAACTCTTTTAAAACTTGAAAATTCCGGATGATGAAGAAGAACCTGCTGCAGGTGGAAAGTCATTCATGCCAAATGCTGCCTCCTTAGCCCAAAAAAATCATGTCGCCCAATTAAATACCGGAGTTATCCAGTCTTGTGGCTGAAAAGAGTAGATTTGTTCTTTCCTTTTTTCTGCTTCACACTAAGAATAGATGTCTCACGTCTAATCAAGCCAAGCCGTTGCAACAGTTGTTGGACCCCCTTGTGCTCCATTTGGTCGGTGCAATTGCAAAAGCAAGGCTTGCAAGTTGCAAGCTTACAACAAGCGGTTACCTATAAATACTACAGTGCCCCACATTTCCTATTCAATGACGTATTATTGCGTACTTTTTGGGTTGGAAAGTATCAAATTCATAGTCATCCGCTTCAAGGAAAAGTTTGAATGCACGAATGTCATTACTAGTTAGTACAAAGATAATGATTGTGTTTGAGAGTTACAGCATATTAATCTGTTCCACTTTGATTTATCTCTAAATGATGTCAGTGTCAATTACAGACATGGAATCATCTCTTATAAATTTGCTATCAAATACTTTTGGGAAAAAATCCAATTTCTTCAGGGAATAGTCAAAACTTGGACCATTTCCCCATGGAAATTAAGATGCTATAGAGATTGGGAGGCAATGAAATGACTAGGAATCACTAAAATCCTGTTGATTTAGTCGTGAAACTAGCTGACTAGATTTGTTATCAGCAATGCAACATTGAAGCCAACAAATATACCCCCACCCCCCAGGTCAGAATGAGTGGACCAATTTATGTTAGCTCCACCGTCGAACAAGTAATAATGAACTGACCTCCACAAGGTCGGCCAGGCATAATGAAGACGTGACTACACTGCAATTTGTTATAGCATATAGAGTATCTTAGTTTCGGGGCAAGTAAAGTGAATTAAGGAACGATATATAGATGCGCCAGGGATTGCCGGGCCACAGAGCAATGCCTAGTTGCTTTTGCTAAAGTAAATCTCAACTTCATATTTCTAACAATTGCATTGTAACATGAAATTTGAATGATTCTTTTCAGATACCGCTAAAATAGTACAATAAACTCGTCATGGCCATGACAAGTAACTTTCACACATGATTTACTACTAGTCAGTTTAACGTAAGTCTTCAGTCCATCAGGAAAGGAACTGGCACGCTTAAAACTAATCAGGCACCAAATCTAAAGCTATATAACCAAGGCCTGATTGGTTAAAGCCTTTAGCCTGGCTCATTTGAGTGGTGACTTTCGGGCCCATAACCAGAACCATATGTTAAACGTTAAATTATTCAAATGAAGCCATCAACCTTTGAACCCATCGCTGGGAACAATTTTTTATTTAGCGTAGCCCATAAAAAAAAAAATCTGTAATCTGCTTTGAAATTAACATCATACTTTTCCAATTCCATTTCCAATATCTTCT
>JBBYHK010000004.1:8344888-8356941 GCA_038382065.1 Adansonia grandidieri
TAACATTAGAAATACTCTATGGTCCTTCCTTTTGATGTAGAGAGTATGTTCATATGACACCTTCGAAATCCCTCATTTGAAAAATAAGCATCTATATGACTATACCAAAGTCTTAGAGCTTGTTTTAGTCCATAAAGAGCTTTTTTCAGGTTGTATACTTTATTCTCATCACCAAATTTCACATAGCCAGGAGGTTGTTCGCTAAATACCTTCTCTTGCAGTTCACCATGTAAGAATGCAGACTTCATTCCTAACTGGAAGATAGACCATACATTTTAAGCAGCCAATGTAATTACCAATCTTTTGGTATCTACCCTTGCAACAAGAGCAAGCACCTTTTTGAAGTCAACAGCATGCTCTTGATTATAGTCTTTAGCTACAGATGAGTGTACTTGTCGACTTCTCTATTTTCTTTCAAGTTTTGTCTTATAGACCCATTTGACTCCAATAGTCTTGTGGTTTTCTGAAAGGTTTATCAACTCCCAAGTGTTAATTCTTTCAATTTCTTTAATCTCTTTATCCATCGCTTGTAGCCACTTTGGATCTTTGACAACATCTTTAAATGTTATAGGATCACAATCTAAAAATAAAGCAAAATGAGTAACTGAATTTTCAAATTGAACAATCCCATATACTTCATAGTCTTCCATCCAAGTAGGTACACTTCTACTATATTGAGGACGTCTATTGTTAGGCTGAACACCTTGCTTCTTATGCTGTTGGATTTAAAGAAATTTCAGCATCTCTATGGTCTTGTATTGTTGGACCCACTTGTGAATTTATCTCTAACGGTAGTTGTTCTCCCTCCTCATTATCAAAACTTGCTAGAATAAGTTGGTGATTGCCATCATTGCTCTAATTCCAAAATGCTTTTTCATCAAAAATAACATCTTGGCTAATAAAAATTTTCTTGGTAATGGGATTGAATAATTTACAAGCTTGTAACTCATCACTAATACTAAGAAAAATGCATTTTTGCCCTTTATCATCCAATTTCTTTCTTGTAGCATCTGGTATATGGGTACATGCAATACACTTAAAAATTCTAAAATAGGTAACAACTAGTTTGCATCCGTTCCAAGCTTCATGAGAAGTCATATTTCGAATAGAAAATGTGGGACTTTTATTCAATATATGAATGCTCCAACGAACTCCTGGCCAAAAGCTTTTTGATAAGCCACTTCTTTTAAAAAAACTACGCATTATATTAAGAATTCTGCGATTCCTTTGCTCACACACACTATTTTGTTGAGGCGTATAACCTGCTGTAAGTTGTCTTTTGATTTCATGCTTCTCACAAAAATTTGTAAATGCTTGTGACTTGTGTTCCTCACCATGATCAGTCTGCAAGCTTTTAATTTGGCAACCTAACTTTTTTCAATAAGCACTTTCAACTTCTTGAAAGTTTCAAATGCTTTAGATTTCTCTTGTAAAAAATAAGCTCATGTGTTTTTGCTATAATCATCAATGAAAATGATGAAATAGCATTTACCTCTGTTAGATGTAAGGCTTATAGTTCCTCAAATATCGAAATGCATGAACTACAACACCTTCTTTGCCCTCCAAGATTTGCTTGTTGGAAATGGATTACGGTGTTGCTTGCTAAAAACACACTCTTCACATACTTCATGGGGAGGCTAAAATTATGAAAGACTCAACACCATTTTTTTTTGCTGGAAAGTTTTCAAGGCACCAAAATTTAAATGCCCACATCGAAAATGCCGTAACCAAGCATCATCCTTTACTTGTGCAGAAAAACAAGATTGATTGGTGTTGTGAAGATATAAAAAGAACAACCGATTGGATGATATATTAATTTGAGCAATCAAGCCCAAGTGATAATCTCGAATTTGACAAACTCCACCTATAATATTAACCTCATACCATTTTTCTTGAAGTCGTATAGCACTTAGCGAATTCATCTTCAAAGCTGGAACATAAAAGATATTACTAACAGTATGAATATAGTTGTCCTTGGTTGAGACTTATACCTTCCCTTTTTCCCTTAACAAAGATGATGGAATCATCTCCAAATTTCGAAGTATCATGAAAAGTTTCGTTCATTTCAGAGAAAGGCAATTTTTCCCACACATATAGTTGCTGTAACCAGTATCAATATACCATAAATTTCAGGAAATTTTCTCTTTGGTATGACATGCCATCAAAAGAAAAACCCCATCTTCCTCTTCCTTCGTCTCTGCAGAAGATCTTTTACCATGATATTTATTCCAATTAGTTTGACATTTAGAATGATAGTGTCATATCGATGGCACCAAAGCATTCCACTTGAGACTTGTAATATCTTTTCCTTTTTTTTTTAGAATCATCAACTATTTTCATCTCATTTTTTGCATTGCCCGTGCTTTTCGTTTTATTTGTTTTTTTTATAATCAGCTCCTTTTGAAATTATTGCTGCATTCAATGCTTGTTCCTCATTATCTTGCTGGTTTATCTTCTATTCATGAACCAACAAAGAACTCTACAACTCATCAATTGAGAGTGTATCGACATCTTTGGATGTTTCGATGGAACAAACAATATAATTGAACTTTACTATCATTAAGCGAAGTATTTTCTCAATAATGTTACGTCTTCCCAGTTTTTTCGCCATGGATTAGTATCTTATTTGCAATAGCTATCGCCCTTGACAAATACTCAGTAACCATCTGACCTGCGTTCATGTGTAGCATTTCGAACTCTACATGAAGGGCTTAGAGTTGCATTCATTTCGCCTTTGCCATCCCTTGATACTTCTTCTTTATGGAGTCCCATATTTGTATAGAAGTATCTTTGCAAATAAATAGTTTCCGATATTGAGCGATCAATGGCTTGAAAAAGGTAATTCTTTGTTTTGAGATCCTTCAACCTTAGCGTTTCCAACTATGCTCACTGTGTTGCGGTCATGATAGCACCAGCTATTGGTTCTTGCATGCCATTATTAACAACTGGCCAAAATTCTTTGGACTTAAGGAATTTCTCCATCAACATGCTCCAATGGTCGTAATGACCATCGAATCCAGGAATAGTAGGCTGGACAAAATTTTCAAAGGCCATCATTTGCTTGCTGCTATAAGAAAAGTGAATGAACAAAAGCTCTTTGTTTCACTGTTTTCTTTGTGGCTCTCACTCTCTTTTTGTCACTCGATTTTATGCTAATCTCTAACCAAGCTCTAATACCAATTCATAAATAAAAGCAATAGAAAAAAAATATATAAGAAATATTGCAAATAGAATATTTTATTTCTATTCTATTCAGAACCAATTACATCAATACAGAAAAATAAAAAAATAAACTTCCCCATGACTCCTAAACGGAAAAAATTTTAATCTATTCAGAACCAATTACATCAATACAGAAAAATAAACAAATAAACTTGCCCATAACTCCTAAACGGAAAAAATTGCTCAACCATAACTTACCACAAACTAAAGTAGTGCTCCATTAGTAACTGATGCTCAAACACTAGGACATAAACTTACTCTCCTAAAAAAACAAACTGCCTACCAATAAAATAGAATGAAATATGACTCCACTAATAGCAACCATAAAGCCATGTTGTCAACATATTCATAATAAGAATTTATTTACATATGATAAAAGTAAATGAAATTATTTGGATAAAGTGTGTTTTGAGAGTTTTTTTTTGTTATTTTAGTTTTCAAGAAAAAAGGTGAGAACAGTTACTATTTACAAATATCATTCCTTCAACCCATAAATCGAATATTGTCGCTCGAGTCGAGTGGCGTGTGTAGGATTATCAAACATATATAAAAGAATCCGAGGAGATCCATTGGGCCGATATTGCCGATTTTAAGCAAAGCGGAAGGCTTGGCCTATCTCATAAACAAGCTATCCCCGTAAGGTATTGATTATTATTACAACAGGAAAACATTCGTAACTATTTCTTTTTGGGAAGCCTCACCTCATAGATTTTTTGTTCTTCCATTGATTTTGTCCGCTTTAACATGTCGTCTTGTTATTATTGATGCATTACTCGTACCAAGTTATGGCTGTCTCGTCGAACGTGAAACTTGTGCGCCATGGGTCAGTGAAAAGTACTGCATCAGTTCAATAGAAGGTGATAAAAAATATGGTTTAAAATTGTTACGAAGTGTGGGCAATTTGAACTCTGATAGAAGCAAGATATGCTACGGAGGTTATAATTTCTTCAAGCCAAGTCCATCACATTAAAACAAGGCTAACCTGCACGAAAGGGTGCAGATTCAAGGTTAACATATTGGATTCGATGGTGGAAGCCCTTACATTAAAACAAGAAATCCCAGCATAAAACATAAAACGTTTAAGCAGCTTTCGTGCTGCGAAAATTTGTTGCTGAGGCAGAATTGGGGTGGTTGTTGAACATGAGATTAGAACCGTAATCCATGTAAGTAATGGGTAGACAGTGGCTGATACGCCGAAAACCTAATATGCCAGTCTGCGTTCAAGGCCTTTGGGCTGTAATGAAGAATGTTATTCAAGGTATATGGAATTTTGGGGAGCAGTAAATCTATATAATCAGGCGTGTAGAATAATTCGAGAACAGGTGCTATGTTGGGATGCCTGAGTCTTCCTGGGATACTAGTCTCATCAAATGAAGGAATCCAAGTAGACGCATATAATAGACAACGTCCGAAGATTAAGCGTAGAGAATAAGTCATCTTCCGAAGTCCCAGATAGGAAGCTAGAAGCAAGCTCTTTAAAAGCAGAATAAGAAATACCAACATGAACAAGTGGGGCCAAACTCCAAAGCAGGAATTGTTCTCAAGCAAGAGAATTTTGCAGGATGGTTATAAGCACAACATTCATATCCCATCCGACTAGACAAAAAGTGACCATAGGGACTAATGATTTCTAGTAGGATATTAGCATGTAATCGATAAATGGGTTTATCTGTTGTTGGATGGATTACAGGGACTAAAATATATATGAAATTTTTTTTTTCTCCCTGCTTCAGGGGGGAGGAGATGATCAAGAGATGCCTAGATACTTGATAATGATGAGGTTCATCAAGTGGTTTTCTCTAGTTCCGTAGACTGGACGATTCAGCGCAAGAGATACGTAAATATTTGATAATCATAAGGCTATCCAATGCAAGTTGGCTTGAATTCTGACATCTAATACTTTAAGTTACGCAAAAGGACTAGAATTTAACAGAGGATATCAAACTATAGCAATAGATTGAACATGACATGCTAAGCCATTTGTATTAGCAAACAATACTAGATCGTCATGAATATTACAACAAAGACACGTTTCATCAAAAGCTTGTATCAGCAATTGGGCTCGAATTCTGACATCTGCAACTAAAGTTATGCAAAAGGACTAAAATTTAACAAAGGATCTCAACCAATATCAATAGATTGAACATGACATTCTAAGCCATTATTATTAGCAATCAATACTAGATATTCATGAATATTTTACAACAAAGAAACCTTCCACCAAAAGCTTATATTAATGAGCAAGTAGGCTCTTTTTGAATGTTCCATAATGGGAAAGCAATCTAAGCTTCAGTTTTTTCCTTTTTCCCCAAGAATTGCAAACCAAATGCAAAGCCCAAGATCAAGAGGGGTACCAGGAACTGCAATATCTTAAACAGAAAGCTAGGCTCATCGGGTTTATGAGTTACTGCTGATGTCTGTGCATTGACCTTCTTCCGTACACGAACGGGAACAGTGGTACTGTCAACCTCACCGATATAGTATTTTTGCATCATCTCTTTTGCATCATCACTGTGACCTACATCTTCAAAATCATTGGTCGCATCTTGTCCTGCATAATTAGTTGCTCATATCGGTACTATGTCAGTAACATGAATGAATGCAGGCTAAAGAAATATGATGTGCTGCTAATTGTTGGAAGATAGCGCTGACAACATCTTACCACTTGCAGCAAGCAAGACTTCATCTCCTCCAGGATGCTCCTCCAAGAATTGGGTTACATCATACACCTGACACAATAGGATGAAATGAAAATGTGTAAGCGAAGCGAATAATTTAATGAAATTGCTTCCATCACCATCCAATATGGACAAATAAAATCAGAATTTGATTCAGCAAATTACAAGCCATAGAAAATTTCAGCTATTCAGTAGGTTTATTTAAAAGTTTCAACAATAGATCAAGGGAAGATCAATAGTTTTTCAATGATGTTACAATAACCCTTTCCAGTATATCTAAATTAAATCCCTAAAAATTTTAATATATCAGAAATCATGAAATCTCCATTTTTGCTCTATCTTCAGTTCTATCCAAAAGTAGGAAAAAAAAAACAGATATAATAAATCGAAAATAAAATAAAAAATCAACTAACCTGCTTCTAAAAATTCAAACAAAAGGAAAAAAAAAAATAATTATGATCTTTGAACATTCCATAAAGTTCTAAGCTAAGCTACAATAATTAAATCAAGTAAGATAACAACAAAAAATGGAAAAACCCAAATTGTACTGATAAAGAAAAATCAAACCTTTCCGGAGATCAAAAGCCAACAACCATTTCTATCTCTGCGCTTTGCCACATCTTCATAAACAAAAACCTTCTCTCCTGAATCCATTTCTTTCAACTACAAAAAGGGAAAACAATTTCACAGTAAGAATATAAAAACAGAGTAACGAACAGAAATTAAAGAGAAAGAGTGTATAGAGATGGATTATATTACATGTTGCGAGGATGTTAGAAGGAACGGAAATGGGGGAGGGTTCAGGATGACGGATGTCTAAGTGAGAAGTTATCTTCCCTAAGAAAATAGAGTCGGCAATTGCTGACAATTCGGACACTACACGCGTGCTTCACATTTCCACTTACATTAGTCCTAAAGTTCCAGGGATAATAATCCACAAATATTTTATATGTCAATAATTTGACTACTATATTAAACTTGATTTTGGGGTTTACAGATAAAAGATTTAGTGTAACCTAGTAGATTTATTTTTTAGCTACATGGGTTTTTCCTATTGACTGAAATGTAATTTACCTCATAAGGAAATCTAACTTGTGAGTTGAAGATTCCCGTGAAAGAGTAAGATATAGAGATGGAAGCGGTTGGTCAGAGTTTTGTACGGTGATTCTTAGGACTTGACTATTCTAATCCACCGTTTTAATGCAGTAAAGTGCCGGTTTTGATTCCAAATTAAAAATAAAAATCAGTTGCCTTTACAAGGAAATGATCACCAATCAGCTTACTCTTCCTTTGGACTCTAATTTAAGAAAAAAACCTTATTGAATAAGAGTTCATTTAATATTATTATTGATATAATTTTTTTAAGTTAAAAATTATTTTTCATAGTAAATAAAATATTAAACAGAAAAAATTTTAATTTTTATATTTAAAATTATAATTTAACAATCCGAATCAAAAAGCTATGAAAATAAAGTTTTAGCTATTTGAAAATTAACTTTTAGATTAAATAACCTTATTATCTTCGTATTTTTAAATTTTTTTTATTTTTAAATTTTTTTTATATTTCCACTAGTCAAAGTATTTTTTTCACAACAATATCAAACACTTAAAAATTTTTAAATTATATTTTTTACTAAATTTTTTAAACATATTTTTTTCAATTCAAACTTTTTTTATTAAATTTTTTTGAGTAGACTAAACCTAATTAATTTCGGCTGGCAGAGGAGAAAAATACAGAAGTTTTACTTCCTTCATTAGTTATCTACTTGTTATTTACCAATTAAAAGATATAAAAGTAGGTTAGGCAATACTCAGCGGCAGACCCCTCTTTTTAGAGTCATAAAACAATATTCTCACTTCGAACCTAATTTAGAGTCCAAAAATAAAATTACTATTCCAAGGCCTAAAGTCTAAAGGCTAAACCGAATCAAAAGTTGGACTAAGGCCCAACGCACTCATACAATGGCAGAAAATGTGTTGATAGTGGTTGCGCTATCTAGAGAGCAAGAACATTTAGGAACTTTTAACCGAGCACATTTTATCTTACAAGTGAAAGAAAATTGAGCATTAAAGGGGTGAAAAACAAAATTTACTATAAAGGGTACATTCCCTTGAAGAAATTAGCCTTATCAGTTATCATCCAAGATCTCCTTTTCTTAGAGATATTCCTATTAATATGTCAGACACTACTGTTCATTCTTGGTGTGAAATGGAATTCAGGTCAAGCGTAGGCTTATTATGTATCAGGAACCCCCAGGATCAGCCCATCTAAATCAACTGGAAGAAGTAACCTTTGCCATAAGCATCCCGTAGAGATCACCTCTGGTGGCTGAACAATCATTAGAATATCATCACTTTTACGCAAAATTCCGGTTACGGTGACAGTGCTGCCTTCCTGCACGTACCTGCCAAAACTCATTCAAATCTGCAAGTTATAAACGTTAGGTAAGCATAAGAAAAAGCAGCAGGAAATTTAAGCTCCAGGTCATATAGGCAGGTTACCCTTCTTCCAGACGTAGTAGACGGGCGTCTGCAGAAAGGTTTCTGTCTCTTAACCAATTGCTCAGGTGAGGAGATAGAACTCTGCATTGTTTCGTAGTCGTGACAAGTTCGCTCTCAATGATCAAGGGGATAACTTTACAATTCGAACCAGCTTTTACCACAGCTCGGATACCAGACTTGCAATCAGTTATATAGAAATCTGTACAGAACCTCTGTCATGCAGGAAAAAAAAAGTCAAGCAAAATAAAGAACTCCGCGAAAATATTTCTATTTCCAATAGACATCATATTTTAGAGATACAGAAAAAGAATATAAAAGGCCGAGAATATGGGTAGCTTTGAAAGAACAATCAAGATGATTGGAAGGTTTAACTGCAGATGTAAATTTTATTACATACAGGTTTGGAATCAAATGCAATCAAAAATTAGAAAAGGTCTGTTGTTTTGCACATCAAGCAATCAAAGTTAGGGTTGAATCATGTTTACTTCAAATTTCTGCATGAGAAGTCTTTAGTCAATATGAAGAAATTTAGAACCTTTTTTCATGTCTGCACACTAAAGAGTAAAGACTGAATGAACAACATCATTACAATAAATGTTAGATCGATCAGGTGATAGTTAAATTTTGTACGAAGGATAGTGACAAGAAAGTCAAGCGCATTGTAATAAGATTATTTCGGTTGGCCAGGAAAAAGGAAACGGGAACATGAAGTGGTATTAATGGGAACCAAAACCAAACTGGTAAAATGAATACTTTGTTCTACCGAAGTTCAACTATGAGAGGAATCAAAGAGAACAGCAGACAAAGGCAGTGATGGATACAGAAGATATCATTGTCATTAGAATCTAATGACAACACAGAATGATGAGGCAAATTGAGGTTGAACTGTATTAAGAGCATTATGTGCAAAATGGGTACTAATTACTAAACTTTGTAGCAACAAACAAGCAGAGAACGTTGGTTAAATGTCATCATCACCACCAAAGATATATAATCTAACCAATGAAACAAAATGGCATCAGTTTTGACCTATGGCATCAATTCAATTCAATAAGAAGAAATTGTACATTCTTAAGACTTTATGGCTAGCAGAAGTCCAGTATTTCAATGAGATGATTTACATACCTCGCAATATGCTAGGTTCCATTGAAAGCAGGATCTTTTAACATTAACAGGCTTCAGACCAAATTGTCCATATTCATAGAAAAGAGTAGATGCATAGACACATCTGGCAACCCTTTCATATGAAGTTTCTAAAGAGAGACTTCCACATGACGCCACCTGAAAAATATACAATAAAACAAGAAAATAAAAAAATGAAAAAGAAAAGAAAAGGCAACAGTAAATAATTATTGAACAAACAGGGTTCAGTCACACACAGATAAATTGATATAAAAAGTGCATAATTATTTTAGACCCTAACACCAAAAGGCATACATTACATTTTCATGAAACTCTATTTTATCACACTATTCGAAAGGGAAAAAGGAAATCATTTTAGGGAAAGAAAAAAAAAAGATTGAGCAACCATACATTGAGATGAAAAAGAATTAATTATTGAACAGTACTATTCTCAGCAGCCATCAGCCGCCTAAATATATGAACTTTATGAACCTCATTTATCATAAAAATAATATATATATATATATATATATGAAAAACAGATTAAATCATCAAAAACAATCAGCTTTATAAGACACAAACAAATCACATTTTCAATTTCTCTTTCTCCACAACCCAAGTGCTTAATGCTTCAGAAATTTTCACAAACAAATGGAACCCGCAAAAAATTGCAAGAAACCCACAAATTATAACAAACAAAAGACAATGAAAAAAAAGAAACTTTGGGAAAGAAAGTACCCCAGTGACCTTCACAAGCTGTCCTTCACGTGCAAGTCGAAGATTAGAGTCAGGAAAAGAATTAAGAAAGAAAGCGAAAGCAGATCTGTAATGATGTCTCCAGTTAACAGCATTCCAAACTAAGAAAGAAGCGACCAATGCAGATAGAAAAAGGAAAGAGATAAGAAAAGCAGCGTTGTGGACCACAACAAGAATGAAAATGGAGACAGAGAGACCAATGACGAAGAGAGGCAGGAGAATGTAAAGGGCTAAGCTTGGTATGGGTTTGCAACTGTAGCTACTTTGGTGCTCTCTTACAGCTGCATTGGAGAGGTCGTTCATCACTCTTTTCTGAAACGGAAAGTGAGACAGTGTAGTGACTGGCGTGTGAAAGAAAAGTTTGAAGCTTGAAAATAGCTTTTCTGTGAGAGCTTTTCGGTGGATAAAAACATTAGCAAAAAAAAAGTGCATAGCTTTCTCCCTGGAGTCAAAGTTGGGCCAATGTTTTAAACCTCTTATAAAGATTAGGATCCAGCCCAAAGGGTGCTCAGTGATTTTAATCATGAACTTAATGGCCCTGTTTGACAAACGTTTTAACCTTTTGTTATTTATTATTTTTATTATTTTTTTATATTTTAATTTTCACTTTTCCCCTCAAATAGCATATTGTTTTGTAATTTTCTCAATTTCTTTCACCAAATACACACATTACCTATGTAATTACTGATAGAAACTGAGGCTTTCTGCCTAAAATATTCTGAAGTCTTATGCAAAAAACAGTAGAACGAACGTATTTTTTGTTTGTAAGTGTAGAATTCCAAATTTAACTGAATTTTAAAGGGGGTTTCAATCAAAAAGAAAAAGGGGAATTGTAAAGGTCAAGATTTTGTGAAGCTGTTCCTTGTGCTATTGGAATTGAAAAAGCTTGTTGTTCTTGTTAAAATGGAAAGCAGCAAAACTTCACAATTTAACATTTTTGCTGCAAGTTTGAAGTGTCCTTTGATTGTTCTGGAATTCCAGTTCTTTGACAACATTTATTTTTGGAAAATTTGAAATTTTGTACTCCAAAATCAAAAAAAATTAAAAAAAAAGAAATCTGCTACATAATGTAGTTAAGGTATGGCCTTACATGTTAAACAATCTTAGCTTGTACCCCCCTGTCTGCAAACTGAATTATTTACTACAAAACCTGGGTTTTACATCAGCAACTATCAACTCAAACAATTCTTCTGGGGTCCCTTGTCTTAAACAACTGAAAAAAAAAAAAAATTGGGAACGTTAAAGGAAAAACCACACAAAATTATGCAAAGGTACACGATTCTGCTTTGTTGTCAAGATCCTTTGTCCTGGAATGCTGAATGTTCTTGATTTAGATGTTGATGTTGTTTTCCCATTTCTCTTTTTGGTTTTTTTTTTTTTTTTTTTGGGTCAAATGTCGTTTCTTGAGGTGCTACAAGGCCTACATTTGTCTGGACAATTCCTCTCGAATCCTTTGAGGCATAAAATCTATAAGCAAAACACGATAATACTCTGACAAAGACATTATGGGGAAAAAAAATCCTAATTTTCGGGTGAAGGGATTTTTCTCATCAATTCAACTTGCTCCATAGCTGTTAATTCCAAATTAATTGTTGCATTTTGGTTGTGATTTTTACAAAAACCTAGTACCTAAGCCTAAAAAATTCCAAGACTGACAGTCAATAATTAGTTTGTCCAAAAAAACAAGTTAAAATAATAAAAAAATTTATGAAATTAATTATTTTATTTAGATAAATTCATATATCGCATTTAATTAAATCTTTAATCTTTAAT
>JBBYHK010000004.1:8372437-8390201 GCA_038382065.1 Adansonia grandidieri
TAAAATGATAGCTAGAAAGAAAGAAAGGCAGCATTGGCTGCAACTCATTTCAGCCTTTGCCATAACTGGCAACCCTTTAAATTCAATTTATAACAAAAATGAACCAATATGTTTCACAAAAAACCACCAAGAATTACGAAAACCAATTTGATTCCCCGATCAAATGCTGATTGTCTTGAGGTCTAAAAGGGTGTTTGGGCCAGCCGACAGAGATGAATTAGGGCCCTTCTCTTCCATCGTTTTTTTTGGTTTTTTGGTTTCTCCCAAACTACAACAATTTGATTAGGGCAACGGGGCTACGAGGGGGGTACTACACTATCATGTGCTAAATTTAAAAAATATATAGGCAATCTTTGTCGATTGACTAATGAACGCCCTTTGCTAGGAAAAATTATATTATGAGTTCTTCTCATCACGTTATTCATGGTTCTATCTAATTAAATTTATCTATGTCAATTATCTTTTTTACATCAGTAATTTTTAAGTCTTTTTTATCACGTCATCTATGATCCCATCCAATTAAATTTATTCATTTTAATTATTTTTTTCATATCAGCTATTTATTAAATAATTTTAAAAGCTTTTATATAATATTAAAAAATATTAATATAAAAAAATAATTGATATAGATAAATTTAATTAGACGCTCGTGGTATAATTTTTTCTTTGCTAGTGACTGTGTCACAATTGTGTCAAATGGGCCGCAATTGGGTATCCGTGTCTACACCGCAAAATGCAAACTCATTTCACAATTTAATGGTAAGATGGTTGATCAGTATCGAATACTTGTGATATTTATTAAAAAAATATTAATATATTATTATTTTAAAATTTAATAAATATAATGTCTATTTATATTATATATAAAATTTTTTTTATTGAATTTAATTTTACGAGTTAAGTAATATTAATTTAGTTAAAAAATTTATATAAAAACCAAATTATAATTATCTATAATATATCTAAAAATTAAAAATATTTAAGTCTTTTATTATGAAAAATAACTATTTAAAAATTATTTTTTATTTTATCTTTTAATTTAAAAAATAACTATTCAATTTAAAAAATTATTTCTTTATTTTTTTAACTTATTGTTTTTTAAAACAAAATAAATTTTTAAAAAATATTTTTTTACCTACTTCTGTAATTGTAATAATATATTAAATAAAAATTCTTTTACTAAATTTGTTACTTAATAGTCATTAACTATATATAAATACCGATTAACTAAAATCCAAGATAGGAAATAGTAATAGAATTCCGGGATCTTATTCATGGATAAAAAATGATATTTTTTTTCTTCCGTAAATTTAATGTTTCAAATGAAAAAAAAAGTATTAACAGTCTTATATTAAAAAATAACTAAAATGACATTAGTATACTTCAATGGACACTCTACATCAATGCTCCGACTATCTAATCGAGACCCTTCTTGGGTATAGATCGAAGGGCCAAAAAGTTTTTGGTGCTTTTTCGATATTGACATATTTGGTATCTCTCTTTCTGCTTTGAATTGACAATGAAATCCATCACCATATCTAGGCCATCGTGATTTTGGGTCCCATTAGCCATTGTAGGTTGTACCATTACCAGTTCATAAATTTGGTGGGCAATTTAAGGACAGTTTTGTCATTTTATGATTTTAATCTCGGTTGTCTCGTGTTTCAGGGTATTTCCAATTGTCACTGCAAAGTACGTACTCTTGAGGACGCAATTAATGTCCTTTGATTTTTTAGCCTTCGAATTCCCCGAATGGGCAACTGTTACGGAAGAGAGAATACAATAAGATAATGTTTGGTCCCTTTGCCTATTTTGAAATATTAAAAATTAAAATTGACAAAATCTTCTTGCTGAATGAAAATACCACAAAGTCCACTACAAAGATTTATGTGTAAACTATTTATTTTAGGTTCCTCATAAATAAGTTTAATAATTTTAAATATTATATAAATATAATATCAAAAAGTAATTAAAATATAAAATAATATAAAAAATTAACATAACACGATAAAATATAAAAATATATTAAAATTTATGTAATATAAATTATTAATATTTAAAATTTATATTAACATATAATATCTTAAAAATATATATAATATATGTGAAAAACATATAAATATACACATATCATAATGTGACATTCTATTGTCCCCTCACAAAATATGGTAATAATAGTTTATTTATTTTATCAAATCAAAAAAACAATATTCATCCATTTTCTTTGACGTGATATTTTTTTAATATATCTTGTGTAATATTTTTTAAATATCTTAAGACTATTTCACTTACAAATTTTATCTTACAATATTATAATTATTTAATCATAACATAAAATTATATAAAAATTTATCGTTTTAAATCATAAATTTTACTTAATTTTTTTAAGCTTTACACAATTTAAAATTATAATTAATTAATTATATTATAATAATTGTAAATAATATTTTTTTCAATTTATTTTTGTTGTAGTATGTTTATCAAGTCTATAAATTTGAGCTTGAGCTTGACAGAAACAATTTCTTTTTTTTTTTTGGTTTTTAAAGCAACGCGTGTATATTAGTTGGAAAAGGAAACAGGGGGAAAAAAACAATTAACAAGCAAGTAGCAGGAATAAAAGTGTTGCTTCTGATTAAAATCTAGAAATCCAAAAAAAAAAATCAATTAAGAATAAACGAAAGCCACATTATTTTTTTAGTACGGATCCTTTATTTTTTTTTTAAACGTACCAGAAAAATAAAATAAAACTAATTAGTGTTGAAGAGGAAATGAAAAAGGCAGTAGTGTCCCTTGGCGTTTACATAGAGACTACGAAGCTGACGCTACCAGACCATCTCTCTGATGTCTACTTGGACATGTTCGAGACCTGCTATTGGCTGTCGTCTATCTATGTTTTTTTTTTTATTCGCCATAAAACGACACCTTCCTTGTCGCCTGTCGGCTATCTCCTTCTATAAAAATCCACAGCCTCTCCTACTTCCACCCACGTGTCTTACCCCTTCAATTCCCCTATTAATTACACACTTTGCCATTCCTCCTACACATTTATTGCGTCCGTTGCAACGATTAAACTAATCCATCTTTCTTCAATCTTCCCCCCCTCCCCCCATTCTTTTTTTTTTTCTTTTAATCATCTTCAGATTCCCTTTAAATCGAACGTCTAGGAATCAACTTTCTACGGAAAAGGAGAATGAAAAAAAACCCTAGTGCTTTCCACAGCATATAAAAACCGCCCTCTTTTCCCAGCGCTATTATTCTCTTTCTTATTTAGACACACACGCACTCATCTTTTCTATTTTCTTGGTGGTATGAATTTACATGTTGGTGTGGTTATCAACCATGACTAACGTGCCTAAGTCCCTCAGATACTCTTCACTCATTGCAAAGAACACTTAGCCCTTTTCTTGTTCTTCTTTGTAACCTTTTTTTGAAAGAAAGTAGGCCTTTCACCTTCGGGTATTCTTGTTCTTGTTCTAAGTGTTTTTTTTTTGTTCATTATTGGAGAAATGGGTAGTAGAGAGAAAAGTTTGAGGAACTTCCATTTACACCTACCTCATCTTCATAATCATCATCATGGGAAGAAGCAAGCGAGGGACGTGCCGAAAGGGTGTTTGGCTATCAAGGTTGGGTCAAAAGAAGAGGAGCAGCAAAGATTTGTGGTGCCTGTTATATACTTTAATCACCCTTTATTCATGCAGCTGTTGAAAGAAGCTGAGGAAGAGTATGGGTTCGATCAGAAGGGTACGATTACAATCCCTTGTCATGTGGAGGAGTTTAGGAATGTGCGGGGCTTGATTGATGGGGAAAAGTCCCTTCATCATCAGCATCATGTCGGATGTTTTAGGGTTTGATGAAATCTTGTTATTAACAGATCAAAAGAGCAAAAAAAAAAGACAACGATTTATGGTTTTGTAAGTGCCAAACAAGAGCATTCCTAAACCATGAATGAAATAGATTTGATTGTCTATTAGTAGTATAATCTTTTTTTTTCTTGGTTTTGTAAATTTGGGTGTATTTTCTAGTTTTTTAGTTTGTCTTTGTTGCTTTTTCATTTTTCTTGGTAGACCTTAGACGGTTGGTTGAGGAGGATATGATGATAAAAGATTATGACAATGACGACAAATGTTGCTTACAATTGCAGTGACTTTGTTATTTTTGTTTGGAATCGTAACGGGAAAGAAGAAAGTAAATGCCTTTTTCTTTTCTCACTTTTTCCTTTCTTTTCTTTTCTTTTCTTAAAGATGAAAACATATTGAAGAATTGAATGGTGTTTGGCATCATTTGAATAGACAAGGGCTCTTCCGCTCTTGGCAGGGTCATTGCTGTTGCTTTAAGTTTGAAATATTGAGCACCATAACTGTTGAAATCAGTCTCAGCAATCATGAAATCAAGTACCAAGTATTAATTTACATTAGAAGGTGCCATGAAAGTTCTACAATTTCTTTTCCTTTCTATATTTAAAAAACTATATTATATTGATATATATTGCTAAATTTCATTTTAAAAATTGATACAAACAATCAAAATTAAGAACACATATTAATCAAGATCTAGCAATTTAACCCACCTTTTTTTTAGAAAAATAAGGTGGATATATATATGATATATATTTATCGGATTAAACAACTGTTTGATAATTTTAGTATGTTATAGTGTTGTTAGTGTTTTGCAACAATGGATTTCAGTATACAACAAATTATTGCATCTTTATCAAGAGATTTTTGAGTTAAACTGTGATTATGTTATCCCTTAACTAAAGTAAGTCAACGAAATTTGATTTTATTTTTTTTGTCTGAAAAGTAGTTTTCATTGTTGTCAAGAACTGAGTATAGCTAGGAAGAGAACTGTCAGAAATTACAGAACGGACCGTTCTCTTAGATGTACGAAATCCAAAGTCACAGAGAATTAACTCTTCGACATAATGGGTTCCCTGAAATTTTTTAAGAAATTTGCCAACATCTCTTTAAAATTACTATTTACAGTATTTTTTTTTATCTTTCAATAAATTAAAAATGTTAAATAAAGTTATAAGCATTACATTTAATATAATATTATTATATATAATATATTAATTAATTTTAAAAAATGTCTTAAAAACGTTAAAATCGTTTCTTTAGGAGAAAGAAACTGACTGAAACATAAAAATATGTTTAACTAATTTTTTTTTTTGGTTGTCAGGAACGCATTGAAGTGAGTTAGGTGATGGGAGAGGGAGAGGGGGGGGGGAGAATTGAAAGAGGGGTGTCGATAGAGTCAAGAAAGAAAGTCAGCAATGGACGGTGAGTTCAATTAATACCTTATTTGGTTGAGTAACTCCTTAGTCCTTTCCGTTGATTCCAAGGTTTTTATGTTTCTTTTTTCCTTTTTGTAGGACAGACATCTGCCCTTAACACCGGACACCAAACAAAGTTAAAGAAAGAAGTATGTACTTATATTTTTTCTTTTCAGGCTGTATTTATTAAGATTGACATGGCTCAGGAGTAACCGGCCTTCATCACTTGCCATCCTTTAGAACCATGATTTTATGTTACGGAAAATTGAAAGCTTTAAGCCAAACAAAGCAGAGACAGAAAAACAATGTTGGGCCTTGGAGGTGATGGTGGTGGTGGGGTTTGACTGTTCTAACACTAGATTTTTAATGACTTAAAATAAAAATAGTTAATGCTCAATTGCCAATGGCACTATCCATTTAAAGAGCTTTTGTTTGTTTTAAATTGTTTAATTAATGAAGGGTTAAGCTTTTGGGGTTTTAAATAAGACCTTTTTTCATATTGTAAATAATAATAATAATCATAATAATAAACGTTTTGTTTCATTGATTGTGACAGTGGGACAAATAAATTTCAGTCTGCAACTATTTAATTAACTATTTATTTCATCAAAGAATATTAATCAAGGATTCTAGCTACATAGCTAACAAATGTTATATATTAATTAAATTAAATTTTTTCTTATTATTATGACAATAATAAAGATGATGTGAGATATGGACTCATTCAAAAGTCTATGGGATTAAAGTTTAGGTTAACAGACCTTTCAAAGTCATGAGAAACTAAAATCATTTTGCTTTCTTTTCATAACTAATAACTATAGAGGTAGCTCTAGTTCCAAATGGAGCATAGAGTTTGATTGATGCATGAGCATCATAATTTTTAATTATAAGTTTCGACTTAGGAGTAATTATCTGTTGGGAATTTGTTTTTACTAATAAGAACTAAAGATTTTGTATGAAGCATGCCTATAGGTGAAACAATATTCTAGATGGACTTCACATTTGTGACTAAATATAAACTTTGCTTTAACGTTTCATTTTCTTTCTTTTTTTTTTGTTTTTGTTTTTTCTTTTGTTTTACACTGAGCCTTATAACGTTTTCAAGGTATTGATGACGAGTTGATGAATTCCAATTGGATGGTGATGGTAATAGACCAGTAACCAATACTGAGTACTGACTGTTCTACTTGTTTGACTAAAAAGAAAAGGATTGGAACACGTCCAAATCTTATCCAACGGATTCAGAGCTTGAATGTGCAATACGGCATATATTTTATAAATGTATATTGATTTTTTTTAATTTTTTTTATATTTTTAAAAAATTATATTTTATATTTATATTTATATTTAAATATATATTAAATATAAATATTGAATATTAATATCTTATTAAAAAAATATTGGTGTGACATAGATCTTTTATCTTAAAAGAGTTCCAAAAATCAACCAGCAGGCAGCTGGGGAATAAAAGGCCGGAGTTGCTTCATTTAAATTTCTATTAAGATCATAGTACACCTAATGAACTCTCATATACTAATAATAATAATACTAATACTAATACTAATAAAATATAATGTCTTTGCCACTTATTTTTTATGCTTAAAACAAAAGTAACTATAAATATTTGTGGAATTTAAAAATCCATTTTTGCGTGCTTCTATTTAAAACAGGTTCTAGCTAGTTATAAATACACTCAGGTAGAACTGTAGGATACCTACGCCGATCTTGACAATAAGAATAAGTCATGTATTTCTTCCTAAAAACCTTCATTTGACTCCTTTTAACTGGCTTCAATCCATTGAAATTTGTAACAAAGCTGGTAATGGCATTTTTGCATCGTTGGATCTGATACTTGGAGCATCCATTACCATGAATAACAAAATTGGTAAAATCAGCATTGAAAGGGGCATAGCCATAATTTATCTTGTGTTTGCCTCCACCTGTCGCCCAATTCGAGCCATCCCAGATTGTAACATATAAAGACATTGGTTTCGAAGGGTAGTCCCCTCCCATGGCATCAACCCTTCGGACCTGTCTTATAGGGACATTATCCACGTAAAATATGGTCCAATTTTTGTTCCAAAGGATACTATATGTATGAAAATCTTGTGTTGGGTTGAACCAGAGTTTAAACCTCTCTTCCCGTCCTCTCTTTACACTCCCATTGCCGAAAAGATTGGTTTGGACAACCCATTGTCGCCCCGGAACATTTCCTAGGAACTCAAAGTCAAGTTCATCGTGGTTGGTTTTGAAGACATCGGCATTTGTCGTATAAAATGCGACAACAACTCCTGCAGTGTTAATATTAGCAGGAAGTTTAATGGAAGCACTGAAGAAAGCACTGCCATAAAGGAGACGTGATCTGAATCCACAACCTGAAGATTTAGAGAGTGATATTCGGACAGATTTCTTATTTGCATCAATGAAACGAAGATTTTGATACCCAAAAAGGGTTGAAAACGATTCATTGAATGATAAAAATTTTACATTGCCAGGTAACCCAGATGCAGGAAAAAAAGGTAGCATGCAAACGAAGAAAAACTCTAGTAACAGAGCCATCATTTTATTATTTTAAGGTCATAAAAAAGAAAAAAAAAAGAACAGTTGACAAGAATATTTAATACTAAACACTGGTATTTATAGTTGTTTTTTTGGAGTTAAGAACGAAGAGTTATGTTTGGCTGTAAATTTTAAATTTAATTAATTCATTAAATTAAGCATTGAATATTCCCCTGTTTCCCTGATTTCTCTTAAAGTCCTTTCTGAAATTTTTGAGTTACTTAAAGATGAGTATCAAGAATTATTATTATTTTTTTTGGTTTGGTTTTGGGGCGGTGGACTGCTGTGTTTAATTGTTAATTAATTACCTAACTCAACGTTAAATGTTCTGGTGTTTTCTACACTATAGCTGACCAAATTAAGAACAATAACAAATTAAATCAAGAATTGAGTAGTTTAATTAATTTGCTTAGAAAGAAAAGTTTTTATTTTTTTTCTAATATTAGTAAGTTTTAGCCTGGAGAAAAACGCATGGGACTTGGGGAAATTTAAGGGATGGCTACGAATGATCTCATATTAGTTTGGTGTTATTATATACATAGGAATGCACACACACACACACATATATATATAAATTAAAACGTTGAAATTACTTTGAGATATCCATTCTATCAAAAGTTATATGTGTCGCCCTAATTCATCGAGTATTTATTTGTTTATTGTGTTTTTTTAATTGTTAAACAATTCTCCCTCAATCAGTACAAAATTTCCTATTTTAATTTAGTGATTAATTAATTAATTATTAAATGGTGCATATAGACCTTTCTACATATATCTCGTCACCCTTAATTCAATTTGGTTACGAGACCACGGAAAAGCTAAAGGAGCTTCTTGGTTCTTACCAATTTCTATTAAACATACTTTCTTTAATTAAGTAGTTATGATCCCAAAAGTTCAGTTTTGGGAAAGTTACTATAAAACTTACAAATTTATTAACTAAAAAACAGTGACTAAATAAGATTATTTAAAAATATATAGACAGGTTTATTGCGCAAATAACTTCTGATCTCAAGACCTATGGGAGAAGAGCAAGAAGAATTATCGCTATCTTTCCTCAACAATGTCACTAACATATTCACTCATGCACTTTTTCTTTCTTTAACCAACCCTAAGGGAAAAATAGATTTAGGGAAAAAAAATCACAAGTTATTCAAAATGACTTGAATTTTAAGAACTATATTTATATCAAGGGCTAAAAGCTAATGACGTCTTGTGTTTGAGCTACGAAGGGTCACACCATGTAAAAATTTTGTATATCCAAGTAAACTAAGCTTTCCATCAGAGATTCTGATCCAGTCTTTGAGGAATGAATAAGCTGAAGGGTCGACATTCAGTTCCTGTATTCAAATCAAAACGAATCACAACATCGTTAAAAAAAATATTATATACCGGAGAAGATGAGGTCGTGTGATATTCGGAAGAAATGATTGGAACATACCCGTGCCAATTCTTCAACTGAAATGGTTCGATTCCCCTCCAGCTCAAAATGCTCGAAAGCAGCGGAGGCAATCTGCTCCCACCCTTCAACTGCTTCCAGTTGATGTGTGCTAATTGTAGCTGCACAAAACTCTTCAAAGTACATCTTCCTATATGCAAGCGATCCCATCTGAGCAAACAATAATAATGCAACTATGAGGAAAGGAAATTCCAATGACAAATGAAAGAGCAAACGAGGGGGGAGATCACTTCTGGGTTTCCAAGAAAACACATACCTTACAAGGCAGAATTAAGGTGATAGAAGTGGTTAAAATTCATGAATGCCAACTAAGATGCTTAAACGTTTTGGAAAGTAAAAGCATATACAGACGCCATAATTCATTGATATTTTGATATTAATAAAGCAATTAAAAAAAAAAAACCACTCTCTTCTTGCATGAAGACTCCTAAGCCAAAATGTCTGACCAATAAGACTAAATTTTAAGAAAAAAGCTTAATAAATATTGCTGCTGAAGGAGAACTAGTTAAAGCCTTACAGCATTAAGAATTTCAGGTACCCTTGATTCACCCATTGCTATAGTAGCATTTCGAGCAAGTGCCTGCAAAATAGATACGTTAATACCTTAATAAATTTTTATAAATTTAATAAAACAACTGAAAAGAGACACAGAGATCAAAGACAAAGTCCCCTAAAAAAGCCGAAGAAAAGGACAGATCACAGGGATAAACCCATTATTGCCTAGTTAAGTCAACATGTCATGCCAATGAACAGAATAGAAATCAGCTTCAAATCATTAAACATGTTAGCCCTAAATCTTGAATTGATAGGATTGTATATAGAGGCAGTTAATAACCATTTTAAAATTTTCAAGGGAGACACTCCCATCTCTATTGGGTTCCAGCAGCCGGAATTGTGCCCTGAGATAAACCACCTCATCTTCAGTCAATGCTTTTGAAAGAGCCTACAGTTGTAACAATTATGAAAGCACAAGTTAGAAGGTGACAGAAAGGAAAACATGCACCTCTGCACATATCCATCCGCATATTTATCCATCTGATAGCCAGTCAAAAACAATCATGTTATATGGATATCAATGTTAATTGCCACAAAAAACAGTTCTCTTAATTCCTTTTGCATAGGAGTTTTAACATATACATAATATTAAATGGTGTATCTCACATCTATTAAGTCTTTCCTATGACCTTATATTGAAGTTGAGCCTGTCCACATATTGCCCAATTGGTTTTAATGCTGAACATGGTATCATAGCTCAAGTTGTTTTATGCTTCCTTCTTGCTATCCCATGTGAGATTGTCTACATGTACGTCCTTGTTGAGCTACATGTGATGGGGAGCATTAAGTGGTGTTACTTCACATCTATTAAGTATTTGATTTAGCGTGGCTTTAGATTTAAGTTGGGTCTTTTCACCTATTGCCAATTGATTTTAGGTTGGATGCCTAATGTATAAAAATACCAAAACCTAACTTCAATGAAAATGACCAATATAATATAACAAGAATCTTAATTACACTAAAATGAACATCTGAAAATACTACTTAGAATTAAGAACTTCCATAAGTATACAACTAATATTCACAAGATATCTTCAATAGCGAAGGATGTTTGACAGTTTTCACATATTTTGATACTTGAAAATTAGAAGATTAATCCACCAAGGCTATTCTCTATAACAGTCGTAACTATTGACTAGGATTTTTGCAATTTGTCACAAAGTATTTTCACAACCTAGAGCAAGAAATACCCTAAGGTCATCTTAAGATGAAGAGGAAGAAAAAGAAATCAAAGGTTAACAAAATTGCTGTGCACATTTCTATAATGGAAAAAAAAAATAATAATAGTAAAAGGAAGAAGAGAACAATTCTACCTTTAGTGCAGCACGTTTGAATGGTGTTGCATGAAGGTATGACTTGACTAGCTTATAGATCAATATATCAAGAGGGACTGGACGACTGTCATCCCGCAACCAAGGGTGAGCTGAAATGACATAAAACTGTGTCAAAAAATGCAGCTGATCTCTGCTAAACCCTACTAACAAAAGTGACTAGATTGTCAGACAAATGTAATTAATTCAGTAGTACCAAGTTCCAACTTACTTAGAGCTTGAACAGAAGTCATTCTTTTTCTATAATCCTTGTTTAGGAGTCTCTTAACAAAGTCCTTGGCCTCTGGCGAGACAGATAGCCAGGGCAGATCATCAAAGTTGGGATCAGATCTTAGAACAGAACGAAAAATTCCAGATTCTGTGTGTGCCCAGAATGGTCGGCTTCCACATAACAAGATGTAGGTGATTACTCCAACGCTCCATATATCTGCTTCCAGACTATAAGATCTATGCAGAACTTCAGGAGCAACATAATAAGCGCTTCCAACAATATCATTGAGTCTTTCATCTGTTACAAGCATACATGGTGCAATGTTAAAACAAATAAACAGACTTTAACTGTGATTTGACATCTAGTCTGCTGATAGACTGACCATTACAAAAAGTGAAAAAATAGAAACTGATAGACATCTAATATAAATTTACAACTTCATATTATATTATTTTCTTAATTAGTAACTCATTCAAACATTTGCAGACATATTTATTTTCCAATGTCAACATTTTGATACATTAGGGTTTAGTTAAGGTTCAGAGTTTTACGGTTTAGTATTTCATATGTAAAAAAATAACTTAATTTATTCTCCACTTTACAGCAGAAAAGAAGTGCTAGAACATTTCTGCAAAGTTGTTTGTTTATAATCAACTATCCTACAAGAATATAAGAAGATTACTTGTCAAGAAAGGAACTAAATGAAAACATTATCATCACTAATAAGACACTTTCATTTGATAGCTTTACAAAAGCCATGAAGGGTTGTATGTTCATTGGTGAACTAAGCTAAAGTTAATGGGTGGTAATCAGTCATTACCTGGTCTAACAAAGTCAGAAAGACCAAAATCAATTAGCTTCATGTCAGCATCTTCATCACCAGAAGTGAAAAGGAAGTTCTGTAGCCCAAGCAATAAAGAACAGCATCAAAGATTTGGTAATATGCTGGTAACTATACTTTTCAGTTTCACAATCCCATTAAATCAAATGCAAAATTAAATACCTCTGGCTTTAAGTCACGGTGCACAACTCCCTGAAGATGACAAAATGAAACCATACTTAAAATTTGTACAACTATAGCCTTTGCATCTTCCTCAGTGTACCTTCCTCCCCTGGTATAGAGAAATTCGCATCTCAGTGTCACGATATAACAAACTAATCACATAGGGGAACATTTAATACTCTGTACAATCAAGTCAAATCTAAGGACAAAAAAAGGTAGTGAACAAAAATGGGGGGATAAATCCTGATTAATAGCCACTAACATGACAAATTCCAGGGTATAACAAAAGACGACATTTATCTAACCTTCTGATTTCTATAAAGATCAGGTATTCAAACAAAATGGTGATAAGTTGGTATAAAAACATAAACATTACCCAAAAAAAAAAAAAAAGAAGAAGTTACCTTGCCAAAATTCTGTCTAATAGCTCCCCACCTTCACACAATCTAGTAGCAACAGA
This sequence comes from Adansonia grandidieri, assembly GCA_038382065.1. NCBI lineage: Eukaryota > Viridiplantae > Streptophyta > Magnoliopsida > Malvales > Malvaceae > Adansonia > Adansonia grandidieri. Next base: position 8,385,285 of record JBBYHK010000004.1, read on the forward strand.
ATTCCACAGATGTCAGACCCAAAATTTTAGAAATGCAATGCATAAAATTTAGGATGTTACAGTTGGAACATACTCAAAATATCCAAAGAAAAACCATTATAACTGTTTAAATAAAGAATGTAGAGAGACTCAAAAAGTTACAAAAGTAAACCTACTAATGAAGGAACAGAATCTACTTGAAGACCAAAAATAAAATATCTGCAACTAGAAAGGATAATGCAAGAACATAGCTTTAACGAAGATAAGCCATTTTCCCAAATAAATTTTAACAGAAACAAGAAAAAAGACATACTCCATGACTATGTACACGTTATTGGCGTCCTCACATGCATCATAAAATTTGACCAGATGCTTATGTCCTGATAGTGCTTTTAATATTTTCACCTCCCTTCGAACATCTTCAATTGATATTGCTGTTGTCATCTGTAAAATAAACCTGGTTAAAATGCAGCAGGTGCGACAAGTACCTCATTCTTTTCTATTTTTTTCCGTAAGCGCAACGGCTTAGAGATACAGGACATCAGATTTGATCCTAGTCATGTGGAAGACCCCACCCCGATAAAGGGAAGGGGGAACCACCAGGTCAAGCCCTGTGGCCAATCAACAATTTTAAGAACTTAGCAGTGAAAAGGAAACCAAAAAGAGGAAATTAAAAGGATTAAATTGGAAAAATTAACTAAAAGCATAATGCAGACAAGAGAACAGTCTCTGCTTAAATTATGAGAGGATGAAGAAAAGCTAGAATTATCCTAATCATTAAGAACTGCTTTGACACAAAATAAGGTAAAACTATGTTCTCAAACGCAAGCTCAATCACCAACAAAGCCCTTAAAGCAGGCAGAAAGATAGCCCAAGGGATGTATATTTGTTGCGTGGATAACAAAAATTGATACGCATAAACAAAAACAACAACTCATTAAATAAATAACAACTAGTAACACATCTCCAATAATTAGATATTTTAAATTTAACCTGGTTTCATGGTCTGAATTGCAATTAAAATCCAAATCGCTCCCCATAGTTTCATTGGCAAATATAAAGGGGTACCAGCATATTTTCCTATATGGTTTACCATAAATGGTACAACAAATTTGTATGAAGGAATTTCCTTCAAATCCATCTTGCAATTTATTGGATGATAATTAATCTTTTACATTTTTTTGTGTGATGTACCGAACCACAGTCAAAGCAACTTATACATCTATCATTCTATTGTCTGATCCCTATCATCACATATGATCATAATCAGAAAAAATCCAAATAAACCAGCACTGACCTCTTTATGCAGTACGGTACATCAGAAGACATCTCATTATCTCCCATGAGGCAATAAAATAGAGACCCAGAAATTATTACTCCATGGTTTTGATTTGTCTCATCTCAGAGCCAATACCACAGCAGGGAAACACTCTAATTTCAAGCAGAAAAGATAGCTAAATGTCATTTCGACTGAGCTCACTTCACTATGTAAACTTTAAATTGTAATACTTTTTATTGCATAGATCCATCAGAATTGCATGCATCTTACCTATATGGCAGCATAATTAAAGACTTTACCATTGCATATCATGGCTATTCAAGGTTTTCCACTTAAATACCTCATATTCCTATCAGATACCAAAATTATAGTAGCATTAAACAATTAAAACTTTTCTAATTAAGGATTGAGAAATATAATGCGATACTAAACCACATAAAAGAATATCTTTCTGGCTTTCTACAATAATCTTTTGATTCCTTGTAAGGTTTTTCCTTATTGGCAATTCAAACGAAAATATAACAGATATAGACAAGGTATCAGAGATTGGTAGTTTTAATCGGGCAATCACATGACACTTTCTTGTCTTATCAAATACCTATGTCTCTTAAAAGAAAAAATGAGTGCCACAAGCCCATTACAATGTCCCTGTATGTGGCATCAAAACTGTATATTTTGGAGCTAAAGTTATACTTGGCAACACCTTTATAAGACATCAGAAATCTCTCATTGGACAATCAAAGTTCGCAATTTCACCTAATTCTGTTCTGCTTGATGTGGCTAAGGTTACATTTCCATTTTAGACTATAGATGCGAAAGATCTCAAGTATAATACCCTGTATTATCGCTATATACCTTACATGATCATCAAATAAAGACAAATACAGCTTTCTCTTCTTTCGGTCTTCCAGAATTACAATCACAAGTACGGCACGCTTCCTCCTAACCAACAAAAAAAGATACGGCTAATCAAAGCAAGCAGTATCCGTTTAGCTCACATATGTCCCAAATAGCTAATGTAGTTGTCAAGCATCAATGATCATGTGAGTTTGGCAGCGTGAAAGTCGTTAACAATGATTATTCTATAGTTAGTCTAGCTTACGTATCTTCTTCAAAATACTCCTGCTGAGTTTACTTGAATCCAAAAAACGAACATCTCTCTGATGTTTGGAATATAGCAAATACCGTTGATAACTAAAGGACCTTCTCTTAAGAATATTCTAAAGAAATCTAATTTTAAAACCAATACACCCCGAAATCACCCACGCGAAGAAAACAATCATAATATATAGTTTTTCTAAATTAACTGAAATTACTAGGCATGAATAATGTAAGAATGGGGAAAAGGAGTAGGTAGAACATTATACCTTGGCTTTTGAGATGATCTTAACAGCAACAGGTTGATCCTTGAGCTCACCCTTTTTAACTCTAGCAGAGCAAGTGTGACCGAAATGCCCTCTCCCTACTTCCTTTCCAAGCTCATACTTGGCTCCAAAGTTCTTTCCATAACCAAAGCTCTTATCCAGCGCTTGCTCCGGCTCGGTTCCTTGATCCTCGTGGATCGGTCCTTCCTTTGGCTTCCCGCCAAGCCGCTTCACGAGCGAAGCTTTTATGTGTTTCGCCGGCGAAGGAGGCGGAAACGGCCGACGGAAGAACCTCCTCGGCGTCGAACCCCTTGAAGCCCTCGCCGGCGAAGGCGATACTCCGGGAGGAAGCGGACTAGCAGACACCCCATGCGGGTATGGGCTAAGCCATGGACTTTGGTTCGAAGACCTAGCTGGAGTATTCTTCACTGACGAAACAGTAACAGCGCCGTTACCCGACTGTACCGGCGTTTGGTCCCGATCAGCTGAAACAACCACTGTCGTTGTCGTGGCAGCATTCGACGTGGAAGTTTGATTAACTTTACCGTAACACTGCCCCATCCTAAATCCCACCACACAAAGACAACAAAGTCAAAAGTCTACACATCGGACGGCCCCAATAACCTTCCTCCCCTCCCCACCTGATCTGATAAATAAAACAGATTTGCGGCAACAAAACGATAAAAGAACAGAATGAAATAGAATTTCCAGTCAAAGAAGAAAAACGAAACAAATAGATAAAGAAATAAACAGTACAGTGAAAAGGAAAATTTTAAGGAGCTTTTATTATTTAATGTTACATTGAAAAAAGAAAAAAAATGGAAATCTTTAGGATTAATTTGGAGCCGTTGGATTTATAGAATCTTATTTAGATAAGGAAAGTGAAAATCACGAAGCTGTTTCTTTCTTTTACCCTTTCCCAAAATAGGGGAAATTTCTCTTTCTTCATTGTTTCTTCTTGTTTTTGTCTTTTGCTACTTTTCTATGCCGTTATTTTATTATTATTAATATTATCAATACAGGGATTTTTGGAAGCAGCGAGAGTTATGATTCCATGCTTCCTCAAGTACGGCATGAAGTGTTTATCAGAAACGATGGGTTAGTTTGATTACTGAAAACTCATCATCGGAACAAATGGCATGTTTCAATGGTAGAGGAGTAGCGTTAATTATGGAGTTGAGACGTATGGAAGTGTACCAGAGAGAGAGGAATTCACGGAGTCAGAGATGACGAAGAAAGAGAGAGGGTCCGTCCGAAGGTTCCAAATACGCGAGATTTGAGTGATTGTCTGATGATAAAGTTCGTCCCATGTGACACTCTCTTAACCTTTTGATTTTGAACAATATATTCTTTTGGTAATAACCTTTTGAAGAATGCAGAGGTTTTTTAGGGTATTTATTAAGTAATTATAAACTAGATTTTATTACTAACCATTATAGTATAACTGTTTCAATCCACATTTAACTTATAATTATTTTTAAAAAATAATATTTAATAAATTATTTTTATTTTTATTAAAATATTAAAATTTTAAATTTTTTCGAATATTTAAATTTTAAAAATATGTTAATAGTATCATGTTAATTGAGTTAGTACTTAGTCGATTAATAAATTTGATATTTAAATTTATATTTACAAATTTTTTTCAATTGTTACCTCTTTTATATAAAATATATATAATTTTTCATAAGAAAGAAAAAAATAATGACTTCAAGGTTTCAATCTCTATCATTTATCATTTTATTTCACAATTAATGATAATAAAATTTCACGTATAATTGATTTTTTATTATACTTTTTGTTACATTTCTTAGAAGGGATTGTTCATTGATAAGAACGATTAGTTGCTTGTTCGATAATGATGATGATAACGGTGAAAACATGGACCAAACGAAAAAATAAATAAAAAAAAACAGGGAGAGCTTTTTAATTAGACTGAATTAAATAAAACAGGTGAAATGAGAGTAAATATGGAGAACACAAATAAGCACATATGTACAATATTAATGTCACTTAGGTGTAAAGTGAAGATGATAGACCACAACTAATATATATATATATATATATATATATATATATTTATGGCAGCAGATAATCTGAATTGCTCATTTCACGACGTTTGTAACTCTATTTTTGTAATCTTAAAAATCCGTAAGGAAAAGAACAAAGTAGGACAGCGTAATTGAAGCAACTGCCCTTATTATTATATGGCAAAAGGATAAGAAGTTAGCTATCCACTCCCACTCAAGATGGATGTTTACGGGGGAAACGGAGGTCTAGCTAAAGGTCGGTCCT